>JAGDQP010005776.1:0-76072 GCA_022664845.1 Lepisma saccharinum | reverse complement strand
TAGAACTTACAGTTGTCCTGTTCTCACTTTGACGCACTGAAAAGTTCTTCTTACGTGTAGCTGGTCGCTCGTGCGGCAGGTCCTGGGGTTGAATCTCTGCAGGTTCTGCTGCTTGGTTGGATCAGTACTTTCTTCGGCTCCTGGGCTAGGAATGGATAGCTACCTCTAGCTACTCCACGGATGACGGTGACGACTTACAAGTTTCTCTGGCGTCCCTCTGGTCACACCTGGGTAGGGCGCTTCTTTCTTCGCCTCTTGGAGTGAAGTTGGCTGGTCACTGTCAGACGTCTTAAGTTGAGATAGATGCAACAAGTAGCTTTAAGTTGCTGCTGCACTGATGTTATAATATTGTTACGTGGGCTGTTACTGAAGCTGTCCGCGTAAATATCGGGAGGGTGTCTTGACGCAAGGTGCTTAGCGCTGCTACGGCGGATCCCACCGCTGCCACCAATTATGGTTGTAGCGGATCAAAGCTCGCCTGATATAGCAGAATACTGGTGTAGCAGGCGGGCTTCGGCGGTCAATCTTCGGAGGCTATTTGACGGTCTCAGGTTCAGCATCCGCGTAGACCTAGGAGAGAACGTCCCTGGTATCTAAGCTTGTTGAAAGAAGCAGTCGACAGCAAGTAATTTTGTAGCACATACGTTTATTGACACCACTAAGTTCCCACAGTTTACAGATGCACATAAACACTATTTACAAGAAGTTGAGATGAAAGTTGTGAGCTCTTGGTAATATAGAGAGCGAGCACTTTCAGTCCGAATTAGGTTGGCGTTAAGAATTTAGCAGCCAATAGCTTGCAATAGAAAGCTCGTCTCTAGATTCTCGCTAGTATCAAGACAAGTGCTGTTACGTTAAAAAGACAGACGAAATGCTGGATAAACGAACAGCAAGGCAAACGGACAGCCGGACAGACTAACTGAATGATAGTAACAGAGTAACAATGTAACAAAGTAACAGCCCACGGACTTGCAGGTAATGTATCTTGGATGCCACTTCTACTGGAAGTGAAGAGCCAAGTCCGGGCGTGAAGTATATAATAATTCTCTTTTACCAATAGCTCACGTTTTGCAACATGTGTGGTATACGTGCGTACAGGCTTGCACAAAGTTGTTATAACTAGTTTGTGCAAGGCCGCAGCGCGTGATTTCCTAGTTTCTATGAAGAAATTAGCTCGCGTGTGTGACCGAAGTCCGCTGAGGTCCTGGTTGATGTACTCTTGTCCTTGTTATCTTCTCTGAACTTTTCCATCAAACACCAAATTATGAAAGATTTGTTGCTTCGTTCAATCGCCAGTACAATATGAAATAGATTCCTTTAGTAATAAAATACAATAATCAATATTACAATTGAATTCTCATGCTTTCCTTATTTGCATTTATTTGCAAGGATTGTTATGAATACCTGTGTGTCCAGGTGAGGGTAGATGAGAGCTGGGAGGAGACCCGAGAGGGTGGTTAATAGGTGGGTCGCGTCCCTTGGAAGGGGCGCGACAGTGCCTCACAGATGTCCTTCCAGCACATCTTCTTATGCACTATATAGTGGATCATGGACGGACAACATTTGATTTTTTGCGTCGCCATACGCATTGAAACACCATCGTTATTCTGCAGTGTCTTCTTCAGCTGTTGCACCTTCTGCTTCGTGAAAATACGAGCTGGTCGTCCAATTCCCGACTGCCTTTTCCACTCACTCCCATTCTCACATCTTTTAATGACGTCGTAGATTGTTCTACGCGGCACTCCTTCGGCTGCAAAATGTTTTACTGTGTATATTTTGCCCTTGCTCTGATGGGTCCCGTAGAACTTGTACACACGTTCCCGCAATAGATCTTGCTTCGAGGCCATCCTCACCGTCAAACCGGGTCACTATAACACAACTTGTTCCTGTGCCTCTTAGTGCACTACTGGCTCATCGTCCTGACCGATCTGCCGGCTTCATGTATTACGTGCGACAGGTGCTGGCCTCTAGCAGCTTATGCGGATTTATATTGAATACCCCTTACTACCAAGGCAGTTATATTAAATACAAGGAAAAATGACATATTACTATATAAACATACCATACACAGGAACTAATTATATACATGGAGAATTAATCTTTGTTAGTGTTTAGATATTCTTCTACGGAACAGTAGCAACCTTTGGACAAAAGATTTCTAACAGCACTCCTAAACTTTGTATGACTACTTATATTTCTTATGCTAGCAGGCAGTTTGTTAAACAAGGTTATACCAACATAAAAATGAGATTTACCAAAAAGAGATGTTCTATGTAATAGTAACTGTAAACTACATCTTTTGCGAGTAACGTATTTGTGTAAATCCGAGTTCTTTTTATATCCGTGCAAATTATTTTTAACAAAATTTAAAACCTCATATAAATATAAATGCAAGGAACTGTAAGCACATTTAACTTTGGAAATAGCTTCCTGCAACTGCTACGAAATGGAGCGTTGCTTATAATTCTAATTACTTTTTTTTGAAGCCTAAAAATTCTAACTAAGTTATTAGAAGAGCCCCAAAAAGCAATACTGTATTTTATTTGAGAGTAGAATATGGCATAATACAGAGAAATAATAGTTTGTTTACCCAAAATCATAACCAAAGATCATATAATGGAAACAGAGGTTGAAAGTTTAGCGCATAGTGCGGTAATGTGTTTGCACGAAGGAAGCTTCTCGTCCACTTGCATGCCGAGAAATCTAACTGATTCAGCACACTCCGTGATGTGGTCATTTATGATTAATTGCGGATTAGGTGTAGGAGTTGAAGATAAATGAAAATGAAGACATTTTGTTTTTGCTGTATTGAGAAACAAATTGTTGTGATAAAACCATTGTTCAAGCTGAGAGGCAGTAGCGTTGATTGTCTCTTGCAATTGTTTTATATTATTATCTTTGATTATGATATTGGTATCATCTGCATACAGAACTAGTTTACCTTCTGATGTATTGATAGGGAGATCATTGATATAAATCAGAAAAAGTAGTGGCCCCAAGACTGAACCTTGTGGAACACCAATTTCCAGCTGTCTGGGCCTCGAAGTAGCTTTGCAGTAAGTTGATTTCCTAGTATAACAGCTTCTACTATTTGAGATCTATTTTTAAGATACGACTTAAACCATTCATGAGAAGCACCTCTTACTCCATATTGCTCAAGCTTTCTTAGTAATAATGAGTGATCAACACAGTCAAAGGCCTTACTTAGATCAAGAAGATTGCAATCCAGCACAGTAGTAACCCCCTCTATGAATTTAGCTAAGGCAGTTTGGGTAGATTTTCCTTTCAGGAAACCATGCTGAAAAGTTGATATAATGTTATTCGAGTTTAAATATGAGAGTATTCTTTTACTCATAAGTGACTCCAGAATTTTAGAAAACTTGGAAGAAAGAGAAATAGGCCTGTAGTTTGAAAGATTACTTGAAGGCTTTGTTTTGAGAAGCGGCTTGACAAGTGATGCTTTCAGTATATCTGGGAAAATACCTTGTGAGAAGGACTCATTAATAAGCAATAGCGTGGATACATCTCTTTAGAATAAATTTAGGAATTTCATCCTTACCTGCTGATCTTTTATTTTTAAAGCGATTGACAATTTGAGTTATTTCATGTGGAGTAGTGGGTGTCAAAAAGGAGCCATTAATCGAAGGTATTTGACAAAGTATTCCAGTAGTAGGCTCAGGGGGTATAGGAGGAGACTCTACCAGGTTCTTAGCAATGGTGCTGAAGTAATCTTTAAAATGTTCCGCAATTTTAACAGGGTCGGTACATATTTCACCGTTGGGAAGCACTACTTCTAAAGATCTCAAGGGATTTCTTACTATTTTCTTTATTTATTATTTTCCATGCCATTTTAGTTTTATTTTCCGCTGAATTCATTAACCTGCTATAATATAACCTTTTGGCACTTTTTATAACCGTTTTGTAGATTGTTCTATAGATATTATAATATAATATGAACCTTTTATCATGATTATATTTTTTCATTGAACTTAAAGTTTTCATTTTTTTACAAGATACCAGAATTCCATTAGTTATCCAAGGTTTATGAGAATCTTCATTTAATCTAAAAGTTTTAAAAGGGAAGCAACTTAAAATGGTTATAAATTTTTTCATAAATAAATTAAACATGGAATTAACAGTTTGATTGACACCAGATGTAACAGATGACCAATCTTCCATATATAATAATTTAATGAATTCATGAATGTTATTTTCAGCATAATTTCTTTTTCGTATCGATTTGGCTTTTGGGCTAATACTGTCAGTGAGTTTAGGTATACAGATCTCACCAAAAATGATATCATGATCCGAAAAAACCTGGTTTAATAACACTATATGTTTTCACCAATTTTAGGCACGATTTTGTAATTATAAACTGATCTAGGGCAGATTTGTCATAGCAAGTTGGTACTTCAATAAGAGCCTTTAACCCAAACGAATCTAAAATATTTTGAAGTTGATTTTTTTTTTATTTTGAGTTACACAACCAATCAATGTTAATATCCCCACATATTCAAAGCATGCCGAATTTCTTGTACAAGCTTTCAAGGACAAATTCAATATTTAAAAAAATATATATTTAAGTTTCCAGATGATGATCTATAGATTCAAAGTGTACATAGTGTTTCGGTGGAAATGGCTACTATTTCGAAGTGGAGCTCAGCACAATATTTACTTACATCCATTTCTTTAAAACTGAGATATATTTTTTTTTTACAAAGATACCTACTCCACCATGTTGCCTAGTTCTTCTAGAAAAATTCGCAGCTAACTTATAATTAAACAACGGCACTAGTTTAATACAACGTGCAGAAAGCCAGGGTTCCGTAAAACATAAAGCATAAACATTTTTCAAGTCCTCCTCAAGGAGCACATCTAAGAAATCAAGCTTATTGCCCAACCCTTGTACATTATGATAATAAAATTCCAATGCACTAACGGCATTGGAATTACTGGGGTTTACGTATTCGGAAGCATGTTTCTGTCTTGCACTAAAAAACTCTCTCTATTAGGAACTAAGTTACTTGGTATTTCATTGCAAGGGGACATCCCATCAGATAAATTACCGTAAGCCAATGCAATAGTTGTTTTTTTTAGCATTACGCGGAATACATAAATCACGCAATTTGGTACAAAGATATATTTTACCACTACTGTTTAAATGGAGCCCATGTCTAGTATTGTACTCTCTGGGAAGACTACTTGTGTCTAACAGACTAACGTGCTGAAATCGCCCACAGATCTTAATTGTTTGAGAGTTAATTTCATTGACCTCTTTATTTACGCATGAAAATTTACTCAGGTACAGTAGCAACAACTACATTTACCTTAGTCATTTTACCCAAAGCTACTCTGAGTGCTTTTAATACTTCACCCGCTTCGTTCTTACTCACATCATTTGTTCCTCCTATAATCACAATACTATCCCTCATTGACAAATTCCCAACATCTATACAGGATAGCACAGAACCAGTTACTTCACCAAGAGATGCACCCGGTTTTATGATACTGAAAACCTTTGCACCTTTGATTGCTTCTTGTAATCTATAATTTATACCTCTAGCATGACTGTCATCAAAAAGATATATTTTAACCTGATTGTTATTAGGAATACACTTTCTTTCACTTTTCTTACTCTTACGCTCATGGTTGGTAGAATTATCTTTATCTTGTGATATATGATGGCCCAATACATCAGGTTCAGATAATTTTTCTCAATTGAACCATGGGAATGGGCATGGTAAGAGGTAGATTGGATTCTACTGATTCGCAACAGTTTACACATTCTATTACACAGTTGGCTCACAAAATTAATACCGTTATCAGTCAAGAGCTTCAAAGCCATACCAAAACGTAAAACGAATGTGTGTGACAAAAGCACGTGCTACCGATTCTGCATCTTGCTGTTCCAAGGGAATAGCTACTGCATACTTACTCAAATCGTCAATAAAAGTCAAAATATATCTTTTCATAGAACGCGAGGGGCTGAAAGGTCCGGTGATATCCAAACTGACTTTCTCACAGGGGAAGGATGCTGTATCAGTGATAACCAGAGGAATTTTAAACCTTATAATGAGTTATCTTATTTCGCTGGCACGAATCACATCAGTTTAAAATAAGTGAGCAACTAATTTAGAACAAGCCTACTACACGGACAACTAATGATGTGAAGAGATTCGACGATACACTGGTTGTGAGGAATCGTGGTCCGTGTAAGATATTATAAACCTAACACTTACTGTATCTGTTACGTGTACATAGTCGTGCTAAGTTTTGATTGGCTTTCTCAGAAGTGATACGTGTCTGTAGTTGTGGTTGAAACGTGGAAGCTGTACTAGTCTCTCTTCTTGATCAGAGTACACTAGACATCCTGTCTCAAACTGAAGACAAGAGTTCACTGATAATTTCCCACTACAAGCCAACATTCTTATGGACACAGAATTCTGAATGCACATGAAAACATATTTAAAATATAAAGTAAGCTGTCTTTTACATAGAAAGAATAAAATATTATAATCAATGAATTAAAAAAAAATGACTTGCCTTCATGAATATAAGCTTCATCATATTGACAACGACTATTATTAATAATAAGGTTTAAATATATACTAATTAGTAATAAGGGTCCTCGGTTGATAGATAACCAACTTAATGCCCGCAAACCCAGTAGGGTCGCGTGAGGGCCCCTCGCCGCAACAATACTGTTAACAAGACCTTCACAAAATCCTTCCCTTTCTGTCACGTCTTCCCACGCATCAAAGACTAAATCCCAGAGAGCGTTTTGAGTTGTTGGGGGAGGAGGAGGTCAATTTTATTTCAGTACTCGCTTGACCTCAGCCTACACATGTTCGATCTCATTCAGATCGGCTCTATGAGGGGGTCAATCTAAAAAGTGAACATCATTTTGTTCCCTAAGCCAGCTTACTACTGGTTTTGATGTGTGGATGGGTGATCTGTCATGTTGCGTAGTGATTGCTTCACCCGGTTGAAGATCACAGACAAATGGCAGCATGACCTTGTATATTGTGTTCACCTGTTAAATGACCTTTAATCCTGTGAAAGGAACCTAAACCTTGGGCAGACACCCAACCCCACACTGCAACACTAACACGACCGTTCTTTTCTCGGCCACATAACGGGCATTGAACCTTGTTCCTTTGGGGCGGTACACAATGACATGTCGTCCATCATTTGCATTAGAAATAGAGCACTCTTCTGTGAAGAAGGTTTTCTCCCAGTTCCATTCCAAGTTTTCTTGTATAAATGCAAGCCGCTGTCTCACGTGCTCCGATCAGAGCAGCATGCCGAGCAAACAAGTTGGCTTCCCTCAGCTGTTTCCCGTGAACCCGGAAATTGAGCTTCTGCCATAGAAAATGGCCGTGAAGCAGCCTCGGCTACCCATCGGCGGTCCTGAACACATGTTGATATTCTTGGTCTACTAGGACTATGATTGCGCTGCAAATTACGAGTTTCACGGAAACGACGTATCCAACGCTGAGTTCTTCTGGGATCTATCCCATACCTTAACGCTGCCTGATGTACACTGTAACCTTCCTCTAACAAAGCTATTAATCTCTCTCGATTGTCGCGTCCATTTTTCATTATAAGTTTAGTTGTTGATACGTTACTTTGGCAACTCATGCGACACGGATATATTCGATAATGTTTTGTTTATATTTGCATTTCAAAACATTTACATCGTACATATCAATCATATATATTTAAGAGTAATACAGGTGCTAATCTACAGTGCATGAAAGCTGGAATATAGAAACAGCGTTCATTAAACTCCTAAATATCAGATCGCAGTGTCATGCACAAAACTGTATGTATATCAGAGTGTGTAGTGTAGCCATCAAGGTTACTTTTTATCAGCTTTAACAAATCGTATATGTACAAACATGGAACTGTTAGCAAGTTTAATTGCTTGAAAATTTTCCTGCAGCTCGCACGTAAATGTGTGTGTGTAATGATTCGAATAACTTTTTTTGTAGTCTAAAAATTGTCAATAGCTCATTTGAGGATCCCCAAAAGAGAATACCATATTTTGCCCTCGAATAAAATGTACCATAATATAAGGATATCAATGCCTTTTTATTTATAACAGTTGAGAGAGATCTTATTATGAATATGAAGATATTAGATGATAGTGTACGACATAGATTTGTTATATGAGTTTTCCAATTTAGTCTGTCGTAGAGATTCAAAAACATTTCGCGTTTTTTCGTGGTGTTTGTAAATCTATGTTAAAATTGCCGCATATTATAATTGAGGGGTATTTCCGACTTAATTTATTTAACAACAGTTCCGTATTACGTAGAGAAATATCGAGGTCTGAGTCAGGAATACGATAGATAACTAATAAGGCTAAATTTACTTTAGAACCTTCTATAATAATTGTATCGTATTCAAAAATGTTTCTCAACGCATTTTATGCTATCTATTAGCTTGCACTGGATACTTTTTATGTGTTTTTTTTTACAAATATACAAACGCCTCCATTTTTTATATTACTTCTACAATATTTTGCTACAATTTTATATCCATTAATAACAAATAACTCATTTTCTACCAGCCAGTGTTCAGATAAACAAAGGATATCAACTGGCGTTGTTTCCGCAATAACTTCAAGTACAATTTGTTTGTTTCTTAAGCATTGAATATTTTAGTGAACCACTGTGAGAGTCTTTCTGTACCTTGTGTTCTTGTAAATATTAGCTATTACCACATCATGCTTGGGTATAAAAAATTGTCATTGAAATATATTGGTGGTTTCCTTATTCTAGTACTTCTTCCTAACGAAGTAAGTGTCGATTTATCATTTCCTGAATCTAAGGGATTAATTGCGCAATCATTATTAATGTTTTCATTACCTACAACACCTTCCAATGATTTTTCACTATTATTGCCATTTACATAATTTTGATGCTCTGCTACAGATTTGTACAAATCAGGATTTAGCCCCTGTAGATGTTCAGATACAATCGGCTCCGATATAGCATTGTTACCACCAACATCGCTATGGTGCTGAACCTCACAATTTACTGCAACACCGGGATCCATATAACCTCCCTCCCCGCACAGGATCGGCCCATTTGCACTGCAGTTATCCCTGTCAGGGCCTACTTCGTGCTGTGATTTGTTCATTAACCCAATTATTTCCCGGCATAATTCTCTTTTGCCTCTCTTGTTTAGGTGTAGGTCATGTTGTGTGTATTTGGACGTATGCATTAAATGTGTATCAAATATACTAACATTTTTATATTTGTTACATAATTGGGGCAGTTGCATATTGTGGCGCCTGGAAAGAATGTGACTATATTTTCATGTTCAATCTATGTTTATAATGGTTATTTTGTTTACTTTGGAGAGCTACTGTAAATCAGAGGTAGAGCTATTTGGTAGTTCTTGTGGTAGAGCTTCTGACGTTCCTAAAGAAATTACATAGTAAAGGCATTCTTCCTGAAAAGTAAAATTAATATTTTACAACTGGCCATCTCGGGCTCCTGACCTCAATCCTGGAAATTCCTAAAGAGAATACTTCATTAGTCTTGGTGTGAGGATACCTTTATATTTCCAGTTCTGAATGGATTTAGAGAAAAGATTTCTTTTCAATAAAATTTTATTTAACAATTAAAAATAAAACAATAATAAATAAATAAAGAACAAGTAACAAGTTATCTTGAAAACTTTGGAATTGTTTTGATAATGAAAATTTCACAAATATAAAGTAGAGCTAACTTCGTGAGGCGAAGCTATAAATCCATTTAAGGGAATTTGTACCTTAAACTTAATTGCTAAATATATTCTGAGTTATTTTAAGCAAACGAATACTAATACTCCATATCAGTCTCGGTATGGGGGATTGTAGAAAACATTATTTTAAATATTCTAAATCTACAAAGTAAACTGAAATAGATCTGACCTTATGGTAGCGATGTCCGATGTTCGTCTTCGATTCACACACTGACATGACAAGACAAATACGAATAGCATTTTAAGCACTTTCTGATTGACGTAGTTTCTTCTGGAAATTTCGACGTGACGTTAATTATTGCGTTATCTTCAGAGAATTAGTGATTGCACGTGTTTTTTATTTCAAGCCAAATTACGTCTTTTAATTTTTAGGGAAAACAAAGAATCTTGCGGTTATAAATTAAGGATAGAAGAGTCCATCTTTCCTGTTGATCAATTCTGAAAGGATATCATTCCGGAGCTAACCAACGTTTCGTGGTTTCCAAAATTCTGTTGTTACAACAACAATATATATACTCATTTCCTTGTCTAATTGCTAAAATAGCTTTCCAATCAATACCACAAAATCCTGTTGAGTGGCATGATTTCATCATATATGGGATTCATTCTCAAGACAGAAATACATTCATTTCCTTTTGTCTCATATCCTTTATTACAAACACGCTTTATGAACCATAGCCCGTTATCATTCCGTAATAAGGAAAATAGGTTGGGATTTTGAATAAGTTACGAAAGGGAAAAAATATAGAAGTAATAAATTGAATATTCTGAAACAGATTATTTAATTTATCTGCCACAGATACTCCCAGACTTTCTTTGTTAATTTGAGAAATTAAAGCAGAAACTTATTCACCAAGTTTGAAGAGTGTATCACTATTTCTCTGCTGAGGGCTGTAAATAATCAAATAAAAATATAGCAGGTGGAATTTAACAAAGTGCAATAGCAAAGATGTGTTATAGTTTACTTCAAGTCGCGATGGAGTAGTACTTCCACTTGCTTAAAGAAAGTATTACTATTGGTCAATAGAACAAACCAGAATCTTAAAAAATAGTAATCACATAAAAATATAACAGATATTTTGTAGGCAATACATTTAAATAATTTAAAATGAATTTAAAGTTTAAATACTCTTGGCTTCTATATTAAAATTTCAAATTATTTTCATACTCGATAAGAATTTACTTGTGAGATAATTAATTCTAAAAACTGAAGTTTATTTAAATTTTAAACTTACTCTAGGTTTCAATATTAACATTGACTTACATTTAACATATATTTTGACTACTGATCAGAAAAAACAATTATAATTGCATGCATGATTATTGAGTACAAACTAACCATAATTATTTCTAATATAATTTTCTTATGAATTAACATTTACCAAATTTTATATTCAATTACTGATTTTAGTTTCCAAATTTCAAAAAGTCGACCTGTTTAGAAAATAAAATTTTAATTACAGTCATTAAAGAATTTTTCTCTTTTAAATTTTATTTTTTGCATGATTCAATGTTTATAGTAAAAGCTTGTCGAAGCATCGTGTCGGTTTTGCAAACGGAAGTTACCAAACAGATAAGAAAACATAGTAACGCGGAAGTATACAACTCAATGGAGATAAAGAATTTCTCTTGAATTTTTTTTCATTGAAGCACTAATACAGAACACTTTTGTTGAAATAATTAACACAAACATTCACTACACTAATATTTTCACTGAGGAGGAGGGATTTTATATTGTTACCAGGATAGTTCCAAACAATGTAGATTCTTGAAAGAGAAAGTTCCATGAACTTGATATTGTAGAAAACACAAGGGGAGACGAGTGTCATTCGTATAAGAAATTATCAGTGGAGCACTAGAAATATGGGAGATTCCAAGAAGTCACCTTTTGCGTTCCAGGGCAAACTTTTTATCATTCTGGCAATTCTGCGTCTTCATGTTGACGAGAACGTCATGATTCCTATTTTTCTGTACGTCCTTCTGGGAAGGGGAAAATCTTCTTGAACTTATTTCGTGGGGAAGGGATTAACGAAGGAGTTTGTTTTCAGGGTTAAAGGATTAACTTACTAGGATAGGGAAAAACCATATGTATCTTCTTAGCGGGATAGGGAAGAGAGAGAACAGAAGCTTGAAGCGATATTTTTCATTGAAGTTGAAAATTCTCAACATTTTGGAGTAGTAGTATAATATTGAGAGTTCTTCGTAGAGGGAGAGAAACAAGTAGGGTTCACTTTTTGTCTCTTGTCAGTCATTTTCTTCATTCGTTTCCAGGTACAGTACTGAGTTCAGCTTTTCGTTGTCCTTTTTCTTAATAAATTCAGCTTCGATCAACTTTATAGCAGTTGATGTTTGTTAGCAGACATTTTTGTCGTGCTGAAGTTGCTGACGGATTCATCATTCGTGGAAGAGGACGGGGATTGGTTAAGAGTTAAGGTGCTTTTTAAAGGTTAATATAACTTTTTGGGGTTCTAGGTTAAGATGGATTTAACTTTAAGGAAGTGGGTAAAGGTTTATATTCTTCTTTCTTCTAGTCCTTTTCGGGTGCCATCTATTTTTCTTCTTTCCTTCTTTCGGGGTAGTTTTCTAACTTCTAGTAGCAAAAGAAATAAGCTATTTCATCAACCAGGTGCATCAGTGAACAACAGTGCCTTTAAATTATATAACAGGCGTTAATAAGAGTAATTTTTGAAATTCAACCAATTCAAACATAACATAAAAAGAATTCATAACACAACGTAAGCAATAGGATAAGATTAACAACAAAGAAAATTAGAACAGAGTTATATTTTACATACAAGATCTATAGCTTATAAGAAGATCAATGCAGTGTGCTTCTAAATGTCTGAATCAAAGTAACTTTTAAAAGTATCTTTCAAAGAGAGAAAATTTAGCTTTATTGTACAAATCTTAAATATTGGAATTTTATTAATTCAAAGTTATTTATCATTTTGAGTTTTACCAAAATTTTAATTTATTTTACTTATTTGTTACATTTATCAGAAAGAGAAAAAATCAACAAAAAGAAAAAGTAGAAACAATCTATTTTTGAACTACCGATGCGAAATTCTATTTACCAACTGAAGTAATTATGTCTATATCATGACGTAATCTTGTCGTATTGCAGCTTCTATCTGAAATAAACAGAACTTGGTTTTAAGTGAAACTTACGGACTAAACTTAGGTTAGAGGAGAATTTCAATTCTGCTAGTGGCCGGTACCCCCTAAATCCCAAGAGTACATGCCACACCTCCAATGTTATATACATCCTAACCTGCAAGTTCTGTGATGCCTTTTATGTGGGGGAAATAGGCTTTGCTCTGAACCTTCGTATTAACAACCATCGTCATTTCTGTACTATCAATAAACCGGATGTCCCAGTATCCTTACACACCGAGTCCAACAACACCGCTTTTGATCTATCTTTCCTGGTTGCCATAATACACATTTTACCCCCTACGACCAGCACCTTAACACGCCGTCTGTGAGAGAGCCGCCTTTATTCATGGTTTGAGCGCGAAAATAAAACCTTTTCTTCAATAACTCTAAATCTCCCGTTTGCTCTGTATTTTCAACCCATTTCCTTCCACGATTCCATTCCGAACTTACACGCTGTACAGTTGTCAGTCAGTTGTTCCAAGCTACTGAAATCTACGCGCTATACAGCAGTTAATTGTTCTCCAAGTTTGATGCGTCGTCCGTCCGCTACGTGTCGCCACGTCTCGTCAACCTGGTGTTTATTCTACACGTGCACGTCGTTTTCTCTTCTGTACATGGTTATAAGCCTATAGTGGGCTCGAAACATAGTAACCACCTGTGTATGTGTTTGTTGTAATACGGAACAAATAAGCTGTAAGTAAATTCCTTTCTTTTTATCATAAATTTACCTTAAATTGCCCTTCCGGCTTTCCTTTGTGCTAGTGATATATATATATATATATATATGAGGTAGCGATCACAGTGAGAGCCTCGGCTCTCCTCTCCCAACCCCCTCTCTACTGGGAAAGGAATATGTTCTTTCCCGATTTTGTTTTCATTTCGGGGTTTCCTCGTTGCAAAATTATTATTATTATACCAATTCCTTCTTTTTTGTTATTTTACTAAAAGAAAGAAAGAAAGGAAAAATGAATACTTTTTCAAAACATAAATACTTTATTGTGACGGTATATATATATATATATATATATATATATAGAGAGAGAGAGAGAGAGAGATATATATATAGATATATGTATAGATATAGATATATATAGATAGATATACATGCAATGGAGAGATGCATCTAGGAATAACTAGGAGGGACAGAAAGACAAATTAATGGAGATGGTCCGGTCACATAGCTAGACGAACAGATGGAAGATGGACGGAAAATGTACTACATTGGATTTCTAGAGAAAAGAAACGACCGAGACGACGTCCAAATGCAAGATGGGTAGATGAAATCAAGCGTTTTCCAGGAGCTACATGGATGAGGATAGCAGCGGACCGAGATATGTGGAAGGGGGGAGGCCTTCATCCAGCAGTGGATAGAAAACCGTTGAATATGATGATGATGCTCTACATATTAATATATATAAGATAGATTTACAAAGAATACAAAATACATTCACAAAACTACAAAGAACAGAGATTATTAAGAGAATACTTCATACTATGTTGCAGTGAATACAAACAAGATACACTTGCAAACAATACAAAGAACATACGTATATGCTACTAGATACAACTCAATTGCTCTTAACTCATTCTTCAATCTGAAAACTCTTCCACACTACAAAAGCATTGCTCAACAAGCGGTTTTCTTAATAGTTACGGGTAGATTATTAAATAAGTTAATGCCTCTATATAGTTGTGATTTCGAGTACATGAGTCTCTCACTATTGGAATTACCAAAGCATATTAAATTTTATCTACTTCTATTATGAGAATCACTTACATTCGAATCATTTATACTTATGTTCGCTGGTCCATTGCCTAAAGTATTCCCATTTTCACTAGTCTTTTTTTTTTTTTAGTTTTATCTATGATTTATATTTATCACTGGGTTGCTTCACTATATCAGTCCAATTGTTTCGCATCTGTTGCCGAAATATTTATTTACATACTTTCTTGATCTTGATCCCACTGTTGCTCACAACGATTGAATTTCTTGACTGGTTTTACAAAGTGTTTCATGTACCACATCGTTCTGTTGATCGTCATTTGTTGTCACTTCATTTCTATAAGTCATACCTACCGAGAATTTATAAACATTAGCATCTTTTCTACTCTTTGCCTCCGAATGATCTCCACAAACACAGCAATGTAGATTACATGTTTCTGCAACTTCTGTCATGTTTGAGAATTTATTATTGCCAGGTACAACCACATTTTAATCATCACTCTTGTACAGAATATAACTCAAACTTCAAAATAAAATAAAATATGGGGTCTTTCATGAAGGGCTTTACGATGTTGTCACAGTATAAAAACACAAACATAAGTGCAATGAATGATTTAATTGGTTGAAATTGAAGGACCCTT
Organism: Lepisma saccharinum; assembly: GCA_022664845.1. Classification (NCBI taxonomy): domain Eukaryota; kingdom Metazoa; phylum Arthropoda; class Insecta; order Zygentoma; family Lepismatidae; genus Lepisma; species Lepisma saccharinum. The sequence continues at coordinate 60,796 of JAGDQP010005776.1, read as the reverse complement.
ATATACAAGTACACATGAAAGATTATGTCATTCAGATGTCCTCCAGGCTACGTTTGCAGCAGTCAACACGTACATCATAATTACGTATGGCATTTTCAATCGTCGGTGCAGTAATCTCTTGTATGGCGGCTCTGATGTTTTCTTTTAAGGTTGGAACGTCTGCTGGTTTGTTGGCGTACACTTTGCTTTTCAAATAGCCCCAAAGAAAGAAGTCCAGCGGTGTCAAGTCACAAGATCTCGACGGCCAATTCACATCACCATTTCTTGAAATCACACGTCAATAATGCGTAATAATGCAATGTTAGTCCTTACCGATTTCGAACTAATACTCAATACTGAGAAAAAAGTAAAAGAGTGTATCCTTTCAGGAATAGGGGGGAAATGATGAAATATTCCATCACATCGGTGGGGACAGTGGAGTGTTGTGAACAGCATAGGTCTCGGAGGTGATTACGAATTCTTTTCATGGGATAAACATTGCTCAGAAATCTGTAAGAGGATATCCATTCACGTTGGAATATTGCCTAAACTTTCTATGATGTTGCCCAATCAATGATAAAATAAATTTTATGGGCGGAACATCACTATGGCTTACGCCCTTCCCATATGATGCTGCCCGAAAATATAAAAAAGAATATAATACTATGCCTTCTTAACCCACATCTATCGTACTTTGTTGAATCCTGGTATCTGGTTCTCAGCGATTATAATGTAATTTCGCAAAAGAAGACCCGTTAGAATAATAAAAAATACAGAATATCTTACTTACAACGCCCTTATTTAAAGAACTAGAACAAAGGAGCTACATAAATACAAGAGAGCCTGCCTAAGTAAGGTAGTGTCGATAAAACATATAATAGGTGATCATTTTATCACGCACCGCGGCATTTTGTGTTAGTAGAGTATATTTGTTTGTTTGTTTGAAAAGGGTGTTTGAACTGTGTGACATGCCGGTAGATAGCATTACAACGCTCCCGAGGTAGGTAGTGTATGTGCGTGGTTAGTGGAGGGACAGACCAAACTTTTTTTTCATTGTTTCGTATATAACAATATTCCATTTTCAATGTCTTAACGGGTGTTTATTGTATTTTCGAAGACATACGCATAGGTGTTTATCTTCGGTGTGTGAGGATGAGGGCTGAGCGATGGTGCGAGGGTCAGGGTAAGGTTCCAACGAGAGGGTGAGGACTGATCGAAGCTGTGAGAGTGAGGATGAAGTTCCAACGTGACGGCTGATCGAAGATGTGAGGGGAATACCGTTATTATTTGGATGGAAAACATCACATTTCTTTTCTAATGACAGAAAGCATCAAAGCATATTTGAGGAGCTTATTTACGCAAATTTTCGAGTATGCGTGAAAAATTTCTGGGAGGGCGGGCAGTTTACTTGTTCGAATTATCTAATATTGTAAGTAGATGCACTGATTAGTTACAACATTAGATCATTCACTATAGTGCTTGCCCTCCCAGAGAAATTATTGTTTTTACTCCTACTGTTAAATTCATAGGTACGAGAGTGCCCCGTATGAGGGTGTGTAAGGGTGAGGGCTGAGCGAAGGCGTGAGGCTGAGGGTAAAGTTCTATTTTAGAAATTAGAACTAAAATATATACATAATTTGGACATGCTCTAAAAAACATAGTAATGAAAAGCACGTAGTAGGCCTTGAGAAGTCATCGTAACTATTGTGTATTAAGATTTTAGGACAGTCGTGAAAATTATATTTCATTTCCGTGACCACAGAGTAGTGTTATTCGTTTCTCTTGCTTCGCTTGCACATTTCTTTGTTTGCTCGTATTAGTTGGAAGAGTTGTACGGACATTGGAGTGTATAAAAGAAAATGTATTATTTTCGTTCTTCTGTTATCGTAATTTGAACAAACTCTTAACAAAGGTATTGTATTTTGTAATCATTACAAATTCCCATAAGTCATTTCCGCCTTACTACGTATTCCTATCTTTTTAATAATCATTTGTCATCAGTAGGCCTACTGTTATATGCCCGACCATGTTCACTGTTATTTATGAATTACGCCATTTACATCTCATATAAATAGGAGAAAGCACAACTTAATCCAATATTATGTCAATATATAATAATTATTGTTGTTATTATGTTATACCCTTATGTAATATGTCTTATATGTACTTTAGTGTGGTGTATTATAAAGCTTATTATTATTTTTTTTTTTTTAAATATCACGAAATTACAATGCGCCACTTGTCTGTGGTATCAGCAATAACGGCAGAAGTTAAAATTCTTATTAAACCTCTGAGAGCTGTAATCAAACTGTAATAACTGAAATCATGAATATATTTTAATAAAACTGAATTGAAAAGGAGGCAGGAAATTATACAAAATAATAGTTGATTTTTTGTATATTTGCTTTCACATAAGAAAAGAAACAGTAAGATTTTTTGTTGTCCTACGTAAATTCTTATAACAATGAATTGTAAAGTTGATGATAAAAAAGATGCTAGACGAATGAAAGAAATCAGTTGTAACTTGTTTATGTTATTGATGTCAGTGCTGCAATTGTCTGTTTACAAATTTTATTCTTGCACGTTTAACTCTTGGTTCTTTAGATGACTGTATCAGTCAGATAAATCATGTAACTCTTGTAACAAAAGGGACTTGTGTGTCTCGTGATGATGGTTGTTATTCCATTTGTGAAGGCTGAGTTGAGTTTTTGTAGTTTTACAATTTTCTAAAGGTGTAAAACAAAACGAAATATATTTCTATTTTTTTTAATTATACATTGGGACACATTCATTTATATAACTGCATTACAGATATATTTGTGTTACACCTGAAAGTAATATACAGTAGAGTCCCGCTAATCCGAATAAACTGAACAGAGCCCAGGGAAAATATGCCAAATTATTTTTAACTTGAACTCAAGAGGGGAAAAAGAAAATAGTTTTTTTTTTATGTGAAAAAGTGTATTTTATATACAATGTACAAGAAAATGAACTCAAAGTACAGGGTACAATTTTAATTACATACTGTAATTGAAGTACGGTACTGTACATTATAAAAAGCTCAAGGACATAGGCCTAATAAAAAGTGTAGGTCCGGATATTTCGAATTTTTACTACTACGAACGGGGCACAGCCCCAGTTAGTTCGGATTAGCGGGACTCTAGTGTAATTACAATTATTTATACGTACGTTCACAATTTGCCAGTAGGTTTGGGATCAGGGGCTGCATAGGCTAGTGGTTAGAGCGTTGATCCCGGGTTCAATTCCCGGTTGGAGTCCCAGTTTCCGGCGTCCACCCAGCGTCGTGAGGCAAACTGGGTAGTCACGTGAATACAGATGTGACGGCCACTCGGTCTAGAAAGCCCCTAATACGCCGGTTCGTGGTCAGGTGGCGCGCAGTGCTGACCACACTGCCGTCACTCAGGTGGACACAGTTTCACCAACCGCGGGCAGATGGCGTTGGGGCAGGCTCAGGACCTTTCGGTCTCCGTGGTTATTATTACTATTTTAAATTAAATATCACTACAACACTTCTTTCTTAGCACTCAGGGATTCCTCACCGAAATAAGGTATGTAGCGAAGTGGAGAAAAGGAGGGAAACTATATAAACAGAAGATGCGTAAAGGTGGCGTATTATATTGGGGCAGCCATCGGAGTATAACCACAGAACAGCAATAAGAAGTGTTACTCTATATCTATGAACAGCATAAAAAAAAAACTGGTGCTGATATCTACCGAATTGGACCGTCGGGTTAGTTGGAATAAGGTCACGAGACAAAGTCAAGGAATACTATTGGCTTGAAAAAAATAACGAGTCTGATTGGCTCTTATATTAGAAAAAATATTTTCTATATTCATAAAATATGCTGCAACCAAGAACCGCTTTTGTTTCGCAAAATAACAAAACCTTAAACATGTAGTTATCTGTTATTCATATTCGATATTAATGGAATCCTTTTATTTCGAAACACTTCATCGTGTACACTATAAAAATTCCAGTAGTATATCGCGACTGTAGATGCATTAAAAATAATAATACCAAGGAACAGAAAATATTGGTTACGAAACTATTTCATCTTTTATATTTTCTCTGAAAACATTTCAGTTCTAGCAATTGTAGTTATATGATAGTACCTAACATTTCCAGTGCCTGTCGAATGCACAAAGGTTCTTGCTTGTAATTGCCAGGTGCCATCAGAGAGAATAATGCAGGATCAAGGTCAAGGATTAAAGACGACGGAATAACATACAAGTATCGAACTTGTACGCGTAACTGTCGAAGAAACTTTTTATTATTGCTCTATGGTATAACACTGTAAAAAGTACCTTTTCTCGTTATGTAGTATAGCATCCCTGTTTCCTTGACATCCTTATTTTTCTGGGGAAGTGCAGAAGTTAAGAAATAGTGCACTTTTTTTTTTTTAAGTTGGCCTTAGACCTATCGACTACGTACTCGTAAGTGTGAATAATTCTGAACATCAAGTAAAGTTATCTATTCATGATGTTCGGGTAACTGACCAGATGAAATATATGCTTTGTTTTCAGTGATTCCTTCAGGAAAAGTGTTCTGGGGGAATTTTAGATGTTTAGAGGGGGTAAAAGAGGTAGTTTTAGTAGAACAATGAATGAACTCTTGTTTTTACAGAACTAGTTGTTTTTAATTGGGCTTGATTGACTCAGCCTGGGGGATAATACCCCCCCCCCCCAATAACCCGGTCATTCATCCGTCTGAAAGTAACACTTTGTTTCAAGCTTCCAACGTCACACACAGTGGGGCCAAATACACAAATTGTTGGAATAAAATACGATAGCAAAGATTTGAGAAATAGAGGACAATGAAAGCCTGAAGGAATAGTAGTAGTAGTAGTAGTAGTAGTAGTAGTAGTAGTAGTAGTAGTACGATATGTAATGTGTTACAAATTACACACCAAAAACAGCAAGTTTACAAACTGCCTGTAAAATCATCACTCAGTACTACTAACGTTGGGCTCTCAGTATACAAAGAAGCAGTGATTTCTGGGGACTGATGTTGAGACATTTAATAACTGTAAAACTTCGTTGTCAAACTAGGTCGCTTTTCCTTGGTATACCTTTCGCAAGCTGACAACAAGTGTGTCCGATGTAATAAATAGTAAACTCAGGACATAGTTATTTGTTTCACTGCGTAAAAAGTTACGAGAAAAGCATTCTCTGTACAGCTGGAACTCCTTATTTTGTGTTCCTCATCCAGTTGCTCCATAGTAAGGAAAGGTTGCCGTATAACGTCTGGGCCTTGGACTAACATTTGTACACAGTTAGTGGCATGGAATTCCAGAAATATTTTGCTATCAAAAGTTGTGTCGTCGCTAGAGCATAGATTTGAAACTCTCTATATTTCACAGGGTTGGAGGAGACTTGGAATCTGGGCATTCCATTCACACCAGCTCGTAGATTATTATTTTTTTTATTATCATTATTACTTTCAATTATGTCTCGCCCATATATATGTTGTCTCGGACTCGTGTAGTGGATCAACATCCACTAAACCTCCCGTTTGTATATACTAGTTCCCTGTTTGTGTTTACGTTTAGTTTACCGTATTTGCCTACTATCTAGAACCGTAAGTATTTATCTGCTTTGCGTGTGTGTGTGAGAGAGAGAGAGAGGGGGGGGGTACACTGTGCATTATGTATTTACCTCCCACCAAGTGTTAGATGACTACACAGAACATGATGAATATTCGCGGAAAGGCTGTTTTGGGCTTGCAACCACAACCAGGATGGTCAGTCACGGATGTACGCCAATCTTCAAACCGTTTGCAAGGCCACAAACCATGAACGTTTATTCTTTTTCCCCATGATTTTTATGTGAATATAGGGAGGTTATTTGTTGCCTAGCAACCAATTGTACTTTGTTAAGATGAATTATATGTTCCAATACTTGTTTGGATTTATATATAAATCCTCCCCATTATTTCAAAACTGTCAACAAATAGCAACACGTGGTAATTGCTTTTCTACACTTTATTGTAAGTTTACAATAGTTCAGTGTATTTTCACTGATCAAAAACAGATAACAGTTTCGACACTATAAAGTCAGTGCCAGGCTAAGTTTGAAGCGACGTAATATCAATATCTTTAATTCACAAACAATGTGCTATCTTGCCTTTTGCTCAAATCTTTGGATGAGAAAGGAGCTTTGAGAGGCGAAACAGTTTCCGTAATTCTCTGCACATAATTAACCGTAATGTATACATTAAACCAGGACAGAAATATCGTATTGAACAAAATATGCACAATATAATAAAATCTAATAAAAGCCTCCAGCACTTGAAAGCACAGCATGTTGTTTTCCAGTCTCCAGTAATAGATAGTTCCATATTTTTGACTAAAGTACACACACTTTGTGAAGATGAATTATAAGAAATAACTTCTTTGCTTATAATTCATGTTCGTGAAGTAACTCAGGCAGTTGGTAATCGTAACAAATGAACGTAGAGGTTAGTTTTTACTAAGTTTCAACTAGAAAGTCCGCCAGTTTTTCTCCCTTCAATAAAAAGACTACTACTACTTCCGGTGACATGATGTATCAACAGCTAACCCTCGATATAGTCGAACGATTGTATCCCCAACTAGCCATTCAATGCTGCTGTAAAACACTGAAGCATCGGTGCGGGTCTGTAGAGGTTTCTACTATTCGAGTGAAACATGGCTTCGTTTGTGAGGGAAATACAAAGGGCCGATTCGCCCTATTTTTTTTTTTCTGTTACATAATGGACGAAATCTCTTGAACAGCCCATACAGACAAATTATTTTAAATGTATATTCTTATTTGCAAATTCATATACTACTATGAATGACGTGATTAAAATTACATCCGAAATGAAAGGTGTCTTATTTTTTAAATTATTTTTAATGAGGAAAGAATTCTTGGAAAAGGGCAAAGAGACAACACCCGGGAAGAAAAGACCAGAGGGTTAGAATAAATGTACAACTAGCGAAAACGGACGATTTCACGAAACATCTGATTTGTAAAAAGGTGCACACATTTTGGTGTAATGGAAGGAACAAAGCTCCGATGGTAAACGATATTGCGGCTGAAACAAACAGTGATCCCGGGTAACCTTGAATGAAGCAATGTTGCCGGAGAAAGAAGCAATGTTGTTGTTACCATTTCAAATGGGTAAAAAGCAACAATGTTGCCGAATTCGAGGTAACATTATCTACTCTATACATTCGTCATCCTTCGTTTGCATTGTGAGCTGATTATTTCGAAAGTATGTGGATTAGGAAAATGCTCTCAAACTCATTGAGGAGTTTCATAACCACAAAACACTTTGGGATATAACGTCCTGAGAGTACAAAAATAAAAGGAGAAAGCAAGATGCCTTCAAGGATATCGCCGATACACCGAGACAAGATAAAGAAGTTGGAAGGCGCTCCGAGTACAATTCCGTAGGGAGCACAAGGCTCTGTACAACAGAAGAAAAAGTGGCGCTTCACCCAAGAAAGTGAGTTGGTTTGGATATATATATATATACGAATATCACGTGCACAATTAAAACATGTTGGACAAAGCTGACTACCTCCAGGATGCTGACCGACAACTGTCGGATTCCAGCACCTACAAACTAACCACCACGGACCTAACTTACACCCACAAACAGAAAATCATAGTGTTTATCACCATTAACGGTCCTCATGTGGGCTTATCCGAAATTTCCATAAAATACATAAGTCCAGACAGCCCACGCATACTTTCTACCTACTACCAAATATTCACAAATCCGTTAACCCTGGAAGACCCATTGTGGCCAGCTATAATTACCTTACTGATCGTATTTCCGCTTTCGTTGCCTCCTTCTTACAACCACGTGTTCAAGCGCTGCCTGCTTACATACGCGATACCTACCACTTCGTTGAAATAATCCGTAAATTACCGCCTCTCCCTTCCGACATACTACTTGTTAATAGATGTTACTTCCTTGTACACCATTCCTCATGTCCATGGACTTGCAGCTTTGGAATTCTTCCTCCACCTATACCCCACATCCCAACCACAGCTTTCCTTCTAAATTTAGCTAACGTAGTTCTTACCTCTACCAACTTCACTTTCGAAAACAAACATGAGTACGACATGAAATCCGAACCCCATGAGTACGACAATGACCCCTTCCTACGCCAACCTGTTCATGAGCAAGCATGAACACCATTTCCTACAAACCCAACCGTTGACTTTTTTTTTTTTTTAAATGGATGACGTCCTAATGTTATTGTCTCATGGTGAGGCCAGCTTCAACACCAAGAACAGCTTAACCAGTTCCGTGTTGTCCAGTTCACTTGGTCCATCTCAAACACAAAAGTCACATTCCTTGATGAAGACATCACTTTGGTAAACCCTTACCACTTACGTCCATATAAAACCAACCTACCACGTGCAATACTTGCATTATTCAAGTTCCCATCCTTACCACACCAGAAAAACTCTTCTCCCTTGCCCTCAGAGGACAACACCTGAATTCCACCACCTCCGCAACCGAGACCGACAACCAACGCCTCCAGGAGGCTCTAGTCAACCGAGGCTACCCACTTAAACTCATAACCAAACTGATTCGACGTGCAGCCACACACACACTCAACCTACTCCTAACACCAATCTGAATCCACCGGCCTTAATCACACAGTTTCGTCCTAAACTTACCAAGATCAAACAAATTCTCCATTTCCACTTCCATATACTCCAATCAACTCCGATACCAGATCTATCTTTCCCACCAAGCCGAGATTAGTTTTTCAGCATCCTCCCAATCTTAGAAACATCTTGGTCCACACTAACCATTCGTTCGATTTGCCTTCAGTTCCCGCCCACAAATGTAACAGCACTAGATGTAAAACCTGTCCCATCTTTATTACATGTCTATCTATCTCTATCAACACAGCCAATGACAACTTCACTCTACACCTCAAACATCATATATATCCTAACCTGCACACACTGCCGGCATTCTATGTGGGGGGAAACAGGGCGTCCTGTAAATCTCCATGTGAATAATCACCGCCACTTTTCCGTCACAAACAGACCCGATTCGCCAGTTTCTACACACATGCAATTGCACAACGACTTCGATGAGTTTCCGTACAGCAATAATCCATACCCTACCCCCACCATAAAAACATCCACACCTCATCTCTGGGAAGGAGCTTTAATTCAGGGTTGGAGAGCTAAACTGAAGGTAATACTATTCCCTGTGCGATACGCACGCGCCGGGAACGGCGCATGGGGGATGTGGAGGTAGCACTCCACATTTTCTTGACCTACGGTACGGAGTGGTCAGTCCCACACACGACCGCCTTTACCTTCCCAAGGTGCCCAGGAGTACAAAGAACACTCCGGTACTCAATTTGATAGGAGGCTAAGTGCACCTCAGAGCGCCAGGCATGCGAACACTGCGAGAAACGTCTCCAGTGTCCTGGCCGGGATTTGAACCCGGGCTACCCGATTCGTAGTCAGACGCGCTACCGCCTGAGCTACGGCGACTCCGTGAGCTAAACTGAAACCTGGTCTATAGTATAGGAAACACAATATAAAAAAAGTTGGAAGTGAATGGACAGGGAAGGAGGGAAAGTGTGGGTGTAGACGTGGAGAGAAGAAAAAAATTACTGCAGATTTAGACCAGGTTTCAGTTTAGCTCTAAATCTGCAGTAATTTTTTTCTTCTCTCCACCTCTACACCCACACTTTTCCTCCGTCCCTGCCCATTCACTTCCAACTTTTTTTTTTGTTTCCTATACTATATTCCACTTTCTCTCACTCCGTTTTCCATGCTAAATCCCACTTTTATCGGGGTGCAATTTTCTATACTGTATCCCACTTTCTCCGACTGCGATTTCTATACCGTATTCCACTTTCCTGACCAAGTTTTCCATACCGAGTCCCAAATTTTATTATTATTTATTATACCCAGCTGAATTTTCAACACTTTCCAAAACCCGTTTTCTATCAGTACTTGCGCATGCGCAAAACGTCAATTGTTTTTGATGTAGATATCTCCCATTTTATGATTCTATCTTCTCCAGTTTTCCACGTGTGTTCACTGAAATTTTTCTTCTCTACAACTGAGGATGCCTGATGCCGAGAATTTTAAGTGACTATATTGTTAAGTGTGTAACTGTGCACGTGATCTTCGTCAGAATACTACGTAAGTACAATTCCTTTCCTCTCTCCTCAAATTTATATAAAAGATAATAAAAAAGTAGGAAAAAGGTACTTACATTATGGAACACCAACAGAGGGGTACACGAACATTAGAAACACAACAGAAAAGCGGCAACATTTCGCAAAAAAAGTTTTCACATGGTAGGAGAGAAAATGGACAGAGCGGACTGGTATGGAACTGGGGCTAAGGAGACGCCATGTTGCCAACTAATGCTGGGTAACAGTATGGTCAGATTATGGAAGCGTGAAAATGACTAGATGGGTCGGGGAAAACAGCAAATGGAGAAGTACGGAGGTTATTAGGAGTAGGTAAGGGGCTTCCTAAAGGAATAAGAGGTCGATTCAGGGGAGGGGGGGGGAATGATGAGGGAAGAAAGGGAGAATAAAAAAACAATATTGAAAAATAGGATAAAAGTGCAACTAGAGATGGAACAAAAAAAAACTGCGCTGTGGGTGGTTACATGCAGTTGAGGTCGGGTTCATGGTTGGTGGAAATGATAGAAATATAAGTCTACTCCCATCTCTTTCTAACTGTGGCAGATGAGTCGGAGTTCAGAATTTTCCGGATGCTGACTCGAAAGGTTTCGTCAAAGGTGCAGCCGTGATAAGATGTGTGTTCAGGTATGGGGAGGTGCGAAAGCTGTGATTTGGATGTCTAAGGTAGACTATTTTGAAGCACGACGGGAAAACTCTTTCACTTTCAGGTGACGCAGTGAGTATGGGGTGCGCCAGTTTGAGGAGCTTTCTGAGGAACTGAAGGCTGGGGTGGTACTGGGTGAGAAGTTTGGGAGCGGAGGGAGCTTCGCAGGGAGGTCGGTTGGAATTGGGGTGATTTCTGGCACGGTCCAGTTGTTTACGGATGTGGTGTTTGGGATATCCACGGTCAGTGAGACCTGAAGAGAGGGTACTAGAATAATTTTGAAGTAGGTCCTCAGAGGAGCAGATCCTGGAGCCCCGGACGGCAAAAGCATATGGGAGAGAGCGTTTGGTATGGTATGGATGAAATGGAAATATATAAACTTTGTATTTTGAGTCCATTTAGTATATAGACTTAAAGACCCGTCAAGATGCCATTAGCTGTTAATTTTTAAATCCATGAACAACCATGCCCAAGCCGGGATGCGAACCCAGAACCTTGAAGACGCTGGCCTAACGCCTGAGACTGCATGACTGTCACGGTTGGCTTGCTTTGGATATGAGCCGTTGATGTTTTTGTAGAGTCCTCAAGAATCGACGAGAAGTAGGAGTACTGACTGTTCCAGTGACAATGAAACTGACGTAGGTGGAATTTTTTTTTAGCTCTAACCTGCTGTTTGTTGCATGCGATATTCTGTTTACAAAATACATCAGGGCTGCCGACCATTTCGATTATAAGGATAAGGCCTCTCGTCCACTGGATCTGGAACCGTGCGAATTGCGTGGTCGGACGAATACGCACGAAGTTTATTCGTCCGTAGTCGTGCGAATTCTCCTCGTACACTGCCAGAGGGTATTCGTCCGAATCAGTAGTTTGGAAATGTCTATCGTAATGTTCATTTTTCTGTTATATGCAGGCAGAAGCGACATAAGGATCGTGAGAAGACATCCAGTTCAGTTAAGAACATCAGCTCGTTCATGTTGAGGCGTGATTGTGATTGGATGGTGGCGTGCGTTTTCCGAACGTGCATTTTGCGAACCTAAATATAGATGACTGTGTTTTGTGGCCCTCAATACTAATTCAAATGTCAATGTTGAACCTATTAGCACTAGTTAACTAGAATGATTCTTCTTGTCTTTTAATACATGTAAGAAGCTTGTTGCATATTTCTGCTTAGATCAAATTAAGTTACATTACCAGATTCATTTTGGGAGCAAGCTATTACAATTTGAGAGGCAAGGGAATTCTTTGTGGGTGAAGGTATCCCCTGGGCTATGTCCACGCGTCGTGAACGGCGCATGGGGAATGTGAAGTTAGTGACATATTCTCGATCCACAGTACGAAGTGAGGTGTGGTACCCAGTCCCACGGTCGACCGCCTTCACTTCCCAAGGTGCCCAGAAATACCAAGGAGAGACTAGTACTCAATTGGACAGGAGGCTGAGTGCACCTCAGAGCGCCAGGAATGGGAACACGACAAAAAAAGTCTCCAGCGTTCTGGACGGGATTTGAACCCGATTCGCAGTTAGAAGTGCTACCGCCTGAGCCACGGCGACTCTCAATTCATTTTGGGAAACCGGGATTAATTACTTTTTTAATTTCACATAAACATTGATGTGGTATACCAACTTCGTGTAGAATGTAAGATAAAACCACGCAAATGTCAGGCACAGACACAAACTAATGCCGAACGACCGAAGGCGGGTTAGTTAAAGTCAGGTTAGATTATCTCGTTTATCATTAAGTCCATGATTTTGCCTCCTTGTTTATAGTGTTTTTTGCTCGTTCTGCATGGGTGTACTTTCGAAATTCGAGATCCTATTCCTTCCTTCCGGCGAACTTTTGAAAGTTGGTTCCCAGAATGGAAACTGTCACCTTAGAAGAAATTTGCGAAACCTCAGACTTCGAAGGGACCTAGCGATGTTGCTAAATACACATTTGACATATAATACCATTAATGAACTTAACTGTTCAAGACCTCACAGACTATAAAATAAAATAAGTAGATGGATCGCAAAGTTGCACAACGCATGGACTTGATAGGGGAAGCGATAAAATCGCTGCAAGTGAAGCTCTTGTTGCTTGCATATCATCCTGTGCGTCATGGCTAAAGTTTTCGCACAAACGACTCTTTTTTCAACACTGATAAAAGAAAATTTTCTTCAAAACGTTCTTGTCCCGTTTTTGCCATCCCAATGTTTCGTTTGTCTCGAGGAAATATGGTCGACCTACTACTATACATTGAAAAATATTACATAGCTGCAGTAACCATACTTCATAGCTAACACCTTTGACGCCTCAGATCTGCGAAAGGGTGATGTCCATAGATGCTAAATTTGGCGTAATGATCACATTTCATGAGTAGCTGGTCTTTTGCTATAGAAATACGAGTAGAAGATTGGTCATGTCTTTGAGCTAGCTTTTTACTATTCAGTTGTAAATACGAAAAAGCCTAAGTAGCTTCGTTAAATGAGTACTTTCAAAATTTCACTGTGTGTGTTGTGGGGGGGGGGGGGGGGGGGGGGGGGGGGGGGGGGGGCTGTGTGTATTACAAACATGCTGTAGCTAAGATTGCGCTGTTGAATCAAAGTTTATGATACGATTAATATTACGGTGGTTGGTAATATGAAGTCTATGTCTACAGATGAAAACACCAGAATTAAAAATAGATACAAAATTCCACGTTTATTATAGTTTGTACATTAATTAAGCCGTTTCTGAAAATACAAATGACGAGACATTAGTAATGTTTCGAGTACAGTAGTGTAAAATAATCATTTATATCATGTTGTTTCTGGATTATTACAGCAAAATAATTACTTGAAGTACAAATGAATATTTATATAGGACTATATTATATATAAAAACCTATACATAACTATGTATAATACAAAGTAAATAAATGTAGTTTCCTACATACGATGTAAAAAGTTACAAAGAAACAACCGCGTTGTTACATAATTCATTCTAATTGGTTAATGTTTATAAGAAAATAGTTGTTTTCCAGTCTTATTCTCAGGATGTTGAGTAACAGTTAGAAAAGAAAACACATTCTTTTTTGCATAACAAACCTTTCCCTAATTGGCTCTCAGATCTAATTAAAAGAAAACGACACAATACCTTGTGTGCACTAATTACTGTATATAACTTAAGGTAGAGAACTGAGGAATGTATTGTTTATGTACTGAAAATGTAATCAATTAATTAACAAACAGAAAAAAAAGTGTAAATTACTTTCTTTTTACAAATACAGGTACTTTATATTTGCCACTGTATTACTTCATGAATCCAAAATCATGTACTTATTGCATACAAATACATTTTTGTTCCTGCAGCCTTACTTGTACAGTCTTTTCGCAAATTACTTAAAATAAATTGTTTGCCTCTTTTTTTTCCACAAATATTCATCACTGTAAACGAACTTACAATACCGTACAAAAATAAGGCCAAAATTGTGGAAGACGTATTTCTTTATCAAGGTTTACTACTTACAAACAAAAACACTTGTATTCCAAGTTGGTACAAAACTTATCAAATATTTCATGATGTATTTTTCAAATATATATATATTTTCATTAATAGATGCCAGCATCAATATCACACATAGCCTGAAATCAGTAGTATTTTAATACCATAATCAAATGAACCGCAGGAAATTAAGATCAACGATCTACTTGCTTTTATTTTCCAAATATAAACTCAAGAATCACTTTTTAATTCCAAAAGGAAACAAGTTAATCCTTGCGATAATACCATGATGAAGGTACCTTTCTATACAACACTTGAATACATACTCTTATCAAAAACATGCATGTCTCGCATATACAAAAACATCTTCGAACCATCACCCACTTTATAAAATGATAACCTTCTTTCTACATAGATACAAAACAATGAGCTCTTCAAATACCCTATACAAAATTATGTCACTTAAAAATTACAATGATTCTGTCTCAACGTATAAACTTGATAACAGTGTAAAAAAAAACAACAAATATTCTTTATATGTTTATCAAAAGTGCCCATCGTTTGCTCACCACGTCCTGCTGCCTCAAAGATCCCTTTGAAACGAAGGCCAAAATTACCATGTATGTCAGAGTTGTGTTAAGCTAACAGGTTCTCCACTGACCACACCAACATCTTTGATAATGAAGTTCCGTCTGGACATCGGGCAGAAAGGTAAATTATCCCCCTCCGGCATTACCACCACTGCAGGGCTCCGTAGGGCATCTACAAGTACATTATCATGGGATACAATTTTCAAATTCTTCTCTGATATGCTTCCGCTCAACTGGCCCATTGACGAATACGGACAAGAGACAACTGATAAAGGGTGTGGGAATGAACTCGCTACTGTTTCACTGGGCATTACAGTTAGTCCATGCACTTGCTGGATCACGTTGCCATTCTGACTTATTAACAAAGGACCATAACCAAGGATTTTTTCACCAGACACTAAAACTTGCTCATTGCTTAAATCTCCGGTCGAACTCGGACATTCCGCTTTAACACTTCTGTCATAGTTTGCTTTCCCCACCTGTCTCTCAATATTGGTGTTCACAGGTGACGCCTCATTCTTCCCCTCTGAATGAGCACAATGTAAGTCAACTGCTGGTTCTGCCTTAACTGCGAAGTTACTGTTAGGTTTTACCTGAACACTTACAGTATTCCATGAACTTTTGATATTAATTTTTGGTGCACTGGTCTCGTGTACATTGTCCACATCGTTTGTAGAAACACACTCTTCACTCTCACCGGCTTTTGGATCGGATGTGAACGAAATATCACTTTGCCTCATGGCTTCTTTCACTATGTCTTGAAAGTAAGTCTTTCTCACCGGGTGCTTGTCTTCAGGCACAGATTCTTCAGTCTTCTCTTTCCCTGCATTTTCTTTGTCAGCTTCGTTATCCACGCTTCTTCTCTCCTCCGCTTTGTCATTGCTTCGAGAATCCTCGTCGCCGTTGCTGTCGGATAGCGCCAGTCCCTGTGCCATAAAATGAGACCCTGTGTCAGTCTCTCCATTCAACGGATCCTCGGTTCGTTTCTTCCCCGTTATCTTGTGCTTTAAGGCATCACCACTTTTACATTTCGTGAAAACTTTATTCGTTGGTGCTGGTGGTTGCTGCTTGACAGCTTGGCGAGGTAACGTGCGCACTCTCTTGAACTCTTCTTCTGATAAAATGATTAGTCCTCCTGATGTCGTCAGAACCTTGCCATGTCGAGTTTTTAAATGACGTTTGTACGTGTTACGCGTCTTGAACCTGTAAATAATAAGGAAGTTTCAGCTATTTTTAAATGACTACTTGATACATTTCGTGTTATACCAACTTTCTCTGTTAACAATTTAGTTGTTGATAAAACAAGTTTCTGCGACAGAAAATCATAAATCTGGTGTACTAATCACACACTACCTCGTAGAATAATTTAAACGAATTATCCCTCAGCTACTTTAACAATAGCGAATAACGCATTCCACTTTTATTAACCATATTATATGCAAATTTATACCACGAATACTCCACCACATCCGCAGTGCATGGCTGAGTAATAAACGCACAACAAAGTTCACAACTTGCAATCAGTCACAAGACAATACAAAATGACGAATACAGCTATTCGGTCACGACTTTTACTCATACTCAAAAAAGGTTTCCACGTCTTCATATGACTCCTTGTTTTAAAAAAACTTGTATCATACTAGTGATGTTCTCTTGGTAGTTTTACACAAGCTCTGCGGAGCGACTATATACTATACTTTCCTCAATAATAATAATAATAATGAAATTATAAAGAAAAACACAAATATGAAGAATTCTCGAATTTCAAAGTAAAATAATTCACATATTTAGAAGAAAAGGGATATTATTTTCACTCGGAACACGAACTATAACCTAACGCATAAAATATAAATTCCAAAATCTCTTCCCCTTAATAATACAGTAATGCTTTAAACATAGCAACTTAACAAGCAGTTTGTTAATATATATTCAATTTAGTTGTTCGCCCTCGTATTTTAGAACTTGAAAGTGTATAGCTGTTTAGTGATATTCAGTTAATTACTACGCTTGCTGACTAGTAATGTGTTATAGATACAATGGTGGCATGGTCTTAGAAGATTCAGCTTTTTACTAGTGACAGAATGGAGTTTTAACTAGGAATGGTAACGAACAGAAATATTTGAAATGGTTGTTTTCTGTTTAAAATACAAGCGTTTAAAACAACCTCTGCTAGGTGGCAGCGGAATGTAAAAATGTTCGTTCTGACCATATTTTCTGTGATATCTTGAAACCAACTAACCCACTGGGATCCAAAAGCAGCTTAACCCTACAAGCACCAATCTCTGTTTAGTCACATGGAGTACCAAGGGGGACAAAATCTGCCCACCGAATTCTTGAACGAAATCGCCATTTGATTATTAAATCTACTGACATTTTTATTAAAATTAGCATTATTTACATTATAACTTCACTACGAACATAAAATTATGGTTAAATCACTATCTTTTCATTTACTGTTGATCAACAGTTTTTGAAGTTTCAGCGTCACCTTTGGGCAAAAATAGGTCACGTGTCAATAATCAGGTTGTTAAACTCAACAACGGAACACCTTTCTTTTTATAAACTCATAGCAATTCTATAGACTTTATGTATCATGGAATACCAAGGGAGACAAAAAAGTGCCACCAGGAATACAAAATATATATAAAGAGAAAGTATAATGAAGAAAGGCTATGAAATGTGTTTGTAAAGAGAAGGAACTTTTTATACATAGCGTAAGTATCACTGATCTGTGAATTTTATTTGAAGCACGAATGATAAAGAAATGAAAGACAGAGGCAAAATCTCCCACCTCCCCTTCCTATTAGGGTTAATTATTTTTAAAAAAACGAAAAATATTGGTGAAATTAAATTGTAACTTCGTGATTTTGTTTCTTGTAGTGTTTTGGGAAATACTTGTGTTTTTTATTACTTTCTAACGCGCCATTTTTTTCGCAATAAAATATATAACGTATGCTGTGTTCGGGGTCTTTCTGGACCCTTATGTGGAAAATACATGGTTAACGCCTAACGGGCAATATATTATCCACAGTATTGAGACGCCATAGCTTTCCTACCTAATAAAGATGGAAGGATGATTTTGGTCTTCAGATGTTCGTGAAGAAACTAGATAAATATAAATATTGACATATATGTTAAGTGTGTCTGATGTCCCACGCGGGAGGGAGTGGGGAGGATACTTTTTGTCCCTTAAGGGACAACTTTCGGACAGTGATCTAGAAGCATGGTGGTGGTCTCAAAGAGAAAGAAGGGATTAAATTGATTGTACTCTAATATTTATTAGCGTACTTTCCCTAGGACGAGAATAAGAGGGCGCAAAGTTATCGTTTTTGCTGCACCATTTCTTATATGTAAATTGTAGTTTACAATCGGGACAGCTCGATAAAAGACTCGATATCTCGTCTCCTAATAGGGCTCTAGATGGTGATTTTTGTTTAAAAAAAATTTAAGGAAAGAATAACAAAAATGCTGGTATGGCTTTTGCTGAGTCCTGATACTCGACAGGGGGTCCATTTGGACCCAAACACAATGAGTATGTGTTTGATATGAACACAGCAGCAGGGTTAGATAACCGTTACAAGTTGCTGTAAAAACTTTAACTTTGATATCACAATCGAATGAAAACAGTAAAATATAGATGATTGAACATATTTGTATGTACAACTATGTTCATTAGTGAAATGTTTCCCTTCTTAACCACGCTGGGTACAACAAGTCTTAATGCAAAATATACCCTAACAAAATTCTTGAAACCGCTAGAATACTGACCAAGTGAACTTACCTCAACATGCAATCTGAACATTCGTAAGGTGATTCCCCTGTGTGCCTCCGCTGGTGTTCTTTGAAATGAGAAGGATGGCGGAATTTCCTTCCACAGTCTGAACAGGTAAATCTCGTCTGGTTTGAATGAATCAGCATGTGATAGTTGAGGCTGTGCTGCCTAGTAAATACTGCTCGGCAGATGCGACACTCATACGGTTTGATTCCTGGAAATTAAATAGCTGCTTTAACAAATAACATTATTAGCATTAATTATATTTTTTATGAGCTATATTGTACGTAGGCCGTTCGGAAACAAGTACTCATCTGCGCAGGGTGCCAATCAATGTTCAAAAGGAAAGATTTATTTTCGGAGTTTTTCAACATTAATCCCAAAACAAAAAATTCTTCGGTAAGTTGTCAAAAATTTATCTGATAAAATGTGGTCAGTTAGTATATGCGTGTATGTGCAGCCATCACTTTCAAAACTCTTTTATCAAACATGAAATCTTCTGAACATTGATAAAATTTTTTAATTAAATCGTCACCTAGGAACCAGAAGGTACTATGTCCACTTTTTGGCAAAATGGAGTTAACACTGTCGTCAAAGACTTTGCACTCAAGGGCATGAACCCCAAAAATAATATTTCAAACAACGACCTCCAACTGGCTAGAAATGTTAGAAATGAAATGAATTTACTTCTTTAAATGGAACTTCAACTTTAAAACTGTTTTTTCTCAAAAGTAGACATATTACCTTGTGGTTCCTAGGTGACGAAATTATACTGTTCTACCTGTATACACATAAAAACGGCAGATGGATGTACTATATTTCGACCGCTATGAGGAATTTCACGAGATCGCTTCGCTCATTAGTCTGTACGGCAGGCAGGGTGAAATTCTCGGCCTGACAATGAAAGACTGCGAATTTCAGTTCAAAAATGATTTTATTTTTCGACATAATCTCCCTTAACTTCAATACACTTGGTCCAGCGTTTTTCCAACATCAGGATTCCTTCCCGGAAGTGTGAGTCTGGAAGGATGTGAAAATAGTCGTCCACGAACCTCTCAACTTCTTCATTCGATGTGAAGCGTTTTCCAGACAGACATTTCTTCAAGTTTGGGAACAGATAGAAGTCCGATGGTGCCAAATCAGGATAATATGGGGGATGGCCGAGCAAATCGTACCCCAAATACCGCAGTTTTCCCATCGCCAATGCACCCTTGTGCACAGGTGCGTTGTCCTGGTGTAAGATGAGTTTCTTCTTCTTCAAGCCAGGCCTCTTCTCGCGAATTTTGGCATCCAGCTGGTCAAGAAGGTTGGAGTAATATTCGCCTGTAATTGTTCTCCCTTTTGCAAGGTAATCAATTAACAGGATCCCTTTCGCATCCCAAAACACACTGGCCATGACCTTTCCGGCAGATGCGATCGTCTTCGCTTTCTTCGGCGCTGCACCACCGGCTTCCACCCACTGCTTGTACAGCTGTTTCTTTTCTGGTGTGTAGTGGTGAACCCATGTCTCATCCATGGTCACAAATCGCCTCACAAAATCGGTCGGATCTCTTTTGAATCGGTCCAAAGATTGCTGCGAAAATCGTTTTCGCATTTGCTTTTGGTCGGCAGTCAGCAAATGCGGCACCCATCTTGCGCAGAGCTTTCGCATCCCTAGTTCTTTGTGCAAGATGTTTCGCACCCGTTCCTCCGATATCCCCACACTCTCAGCAATATCACGCACCTTTACTCGCCTGTCGTCCAACACGATATCATGCACTTTCTCGATTGTTTCCGGTGTGGTTGCGGTTTTCGGCCTTCCTTCACGTGGGCCATCTTCGAGGGATGTGCGACCACGTTTAAATTCAGCTGCCCACTTTTTAACGGTTGACATGGAAGGAGCAGAGTCCCCGTAAACTTTTGTCAACTTCGGATGAATTTCCGTAGGGGTTAAGCCATCCAAAACGAAGAATTTGATTACCGCACGATATTCAAGTTTATCCATTTTCACAACTAACACTCACGACGTCTCACTGCAACAATTCCTGCACACAAACTACTTGAGAGAACAAGTTGACACTTGTACGAACAACTGAAAAGCGCCCCCAGGCAACAACAATAAAATTTTGCTGATTGGAGTGCCGTCTCTGGGTCAGGCCGAGAACTTTTCACCCCATCCTCGTACATATATATAATTTTTCCTACTCGTGAAAGACCTCACAGAGATCGATATATAGCACTTCCATCTGTGCTTTTATGTGCACACAACTGGAACATTATTATATAAGTATCCCTTCCTCTTACAATACCTAGTTTACCTTCAATTGCCCTTCCGGCTATCCCTTTGTTCTGATGATATTTTCTACATAAATCAGTCTCTATCATAAAATGTTACTGCAATTCCATCAATAAATACAGTCTATAATAAACCTTAAAATACACAAAGACATTAGGCAAGCATAATGAAACATGTAAAGAAAACACTTGGCGAAATTATACCTATACACATTTAATTTGTTTTATCGCTCCTTCACTTAATCTAGCATGTTTTCGCTGTACTTGGTTATGCGTAACTATATGCGCAAATTTAGTATGAACTGATTTTTAATTGAAAGTCATGATGCGCTGAAGACTAAGCGAATGCTAATTGGTACTTACCGGCGTTGATAAGTAGACTTCAAATGCTTAGTTTTCTTCTCTCTTCTAACGTTTCGGGAGCTTATACTGCTCCCATGATCACAGAAAAAAAACGCCTACATATTTGTTGAAAGAAGTATGAAGGAAATGAAGAAGAAAGATTGAGGAAACAAGGAAAAGAAAAAGAGCTGTGTGCTTAACTTGTCTTGGACTTCCTGATATCTGGCCCCACTGTTTCACCTTTATACCAGGAAGTCCAAGACAAGTTAAGCACACAGCTCTTTTTCTTTTCCTTGTTTCCTCAGCCTTTCTTCTTCATTTCCTTCATACTTCTTTCAACAAATATGTAGGCGTTTTTTTTCTGTGATCATGGGAGCAGTATAAGCTCCCGAAACGTTAGAAGAGAGAAGAAAAATAAGCATTTGAAGACTACTTATCAACGCTGATAAGTACCAATTAGCATTTGAATTTTTAATATTTATGTAAAGCGTCTCAAATATGTGTTGTTCTTTGTATGTGTAATGTTTCCAGCAATACACGGTAAACATTTGTGAAGCCAAGTTATTTTGGTTCTGAGGATAACTCTAAAAACGATATCTAGAAACAGTTAGTCTCTATTATTGCGGAAATGGATTTAAAAGAAGAAAAAGAAAAAGGAAAAAGAAAAAGGAAAGAGAAATTCCTTCAGCATTCACTTACCTGCATGGCTTCGGTAGTGACTTATTAAAGTTGTTGGTGCAGTGAATGTTCGCGGTGGATTGCAGATATGACACTCCAGTGACTCCAAATTAGTAACCTTACTCTTTATAGACTCAATTAACTGAATCGCCATTTCCTGTAAGCAAACAATGACTGAAACTTAGGGATCAATACATTCAACCAGTTATTCAACGTTTTTCACCAATACTTTTTTTTTCATTCATTTTTTTTAAACGTGTAGCTTTGTGTAGATCTGCAAACTGCTACACCAATAATTTCGTAAACTGTCACGTGGTGGTTGATATCTACAATGCCGTGGTACATCGAAACTGTAGAATAAGCTTCAGGATACAATTATCTTGTCTATACATTAATTTAAGCTTATTTTGTTACCTCCAGAATGTCTCTAGAGCAACAAGTCTCTCATAAAACAGGACAAAGTGCAATTGCTACTTGAAACGTAAGTCATAAACTACGTCTCATATCTACATTACGTGTAAATTCATAAAAGTTTATAGAACTTATCGTAAGTAATTAACGTGTTTAGATAAACCTTGCATCCCTTTCATGTTTCTTAATCTTGGTGTAAAAATGGTGCTTAATCATGCCTATATAACTCTTCGTATGGACAAGTGACTTCATACACTCCTGAGCATTTCAACAATAATAATTCTTGTATCCAGCGAGAGATTTCTAAATATTTATTGAAGAGACTAAGAACGGAATTCTGCTTGTTAAAGACCTTTTTATAAATTTTGTGAGATTTTTGCTCTTTACAATTTTCAAAATTGTCCTCTTTTCAACTTACCAAAAATATTGTAATGCTGTATAAATTACTATGTGCTATGGGAATTCCAAATAAATGAAGGAACCTAGCACTGTCGATTGATTGCTACTAACGTTCTCTACGAGCTCGTAAGCTTCTAAGGATGGAGCTTATAGTTTTCGTTAAAGTGAACTCCAAACAATGTAATCACACCCCTGGATTTGAATCGGAGAACACTAGCACACTCGAACTCACAAATAAATACTTTCAGTACTTTGGATACAATCTTTGTGAATGCCTATACACAATAAATTTCCCTCTGAAAAACTACTACTAATCTTCCATGGCTTCAAAAATATTTGAATTAGAATTCAGTGCACTCCGACACATGGAAATAATCTCAACTTCATATGAATTTATTTTACACACAACCTCTCCGCACACAGTGACATGTTTGAAAGTACACAGAATTTTTCATTGGACTGACTTTTTCTGTGCATCTTTCATGTTACTATGCAAACAGTTTCTAAATAATCTTTCTCACTGCGGGTGTAGATGCACTTCATGATGATGTGCCATGCATTCCTGGCCTATTATGTATTTTCTGTTTCCTATTACTGCTAGACGCAAGGCCACTGTTAAATACGACACCTTCAGGTCGCTGGCTAAGCGCCCTAATCCACACGACTATCAGGTCTTTCGTATCAAATTCAACGATCCTTCAAGTCAAGAGGATTCATGTTTAACTTAAATAAAGGCATTACGCGAAGGAACTAATTATAACAGCGTGTAGTCTACTTGTTTCCACCCACACCCCACCACCAAATTACTACTTTGGGCACAGAATGTCCTAGATTAAATTCAAAGAAAAATTCACATGAACTTCTTGGTTCAATGTTTCATACACATTCCACACTTTGTTCTCTATTAAGAGTAACCTAACAACACAGATTCTAAGCTTAATGTGAGGTATTATCTGTACTACTAATGTGCAGCGTCCTCGAAGTAGCACTAACTTGAATTTTGTATTTCGCGCTCACCAAACGAATAAAATACGATGTGCTTGACTATTCTTACCTTCTCTGCTTTAGACTGCCCAATGAATTTCGCCTTTCCCTTTGGTTTCTTCTTCTGCCGATATTCATCCCTTTCAATATTTTCATAGTTCATTTCTCTCATCACTTCTTCAGTTACTTCTCTCTCGTTCTTTCTGTTGTCTCTCACTACTGGTAAGTCTTCTGCAGATGAAAAGGAGAAACCGGAAAGATTTTTATTAATAAGAGTATAAGAAATAAAGAAGCTGAGCTGAAGTAACCGTTCGTTTTTCGTGACGTTCACAAACAATGTATTAAGAAGCTTATTACGATTGCTTACAATTACTTTTGAACCGGGATTCATTTCTAAAAACAGAAATTTTTATTGCACACAATTTAGGCACGTGTTATGAAAATCAGACAGCGAATTTGTGTTCCAATGTTCCAAGTGCCCCCCCCCCCTTTTTTTTAAAAAAAAAATACAGATAGCAGCTTTACTAAAGCTCAACCATAAGGTTTAGAAGGTAAATGATTTATTCCTTATGTATTATGTTTTTGCTCGAATGCTTATAAACTAAGAAGGCATAAAAAATTGAAAATAAAACAAGATAGGAAAACTGTATCTTAGTTGTGGTGTAGCTGAAAGATGGTATCTAATCTACAAAATTTGGGAAAGTAATTACACACAACTTGCAATGTATTTAGTATGTGTCTTGTAAGATAAGATAAGATAAAATGAATTTGATGGGCGGTAACAGCACTATGGCTTACGCCCGTCCCGATACGGGGAAGCCCCTAAATTTTGTCACGTCTAAACTTAGCTGTTATTTGGTTAAAAATAAGGAAACTAAAACAGAAAAATCATTAAAAAGCTGAAGGTGTAAAAGGTCTTCAGAAAACACCTGCTGGTGTAAATGGCCAGTACAACAATTAATAAGTATGTGTCTTGTAATTTAACTTCATTATCAATGTGCGATGCAAAATTAGTGCGCAAAGGGGGTGTGCAGTAGTAATCTGACTACCATAAGTCTCCTCTAGTGAAACAAACTGAAGTGAAAAACTGTAATATAAAGAATAGTAATACAGAACTTAATAAAATCGATGTGAACAAACACAAAACAATATTCGGCGCAGGAAAACAAACTACATGTCTAATTTAGAAACAATATAAACAATAGAAAAATCAAAAGAAGTGTTACAAGGTCCACCATTTTGATGCAGCAAGATGTCAATCAAACCAATCAATCTTTGCTGATTTTGTACATTTTCTGGACCTTACAGCACATATAGATGATCATCATCTTAACGTCAACAGGGAAATTATCAGTTCCATGTACGCAAAACTTGCAAACTCAGATATGCAGGATTTGATGTTTGTCACTCAACTGTCTAAGCTCACAACCAAAGACGCATGACGTCTTTTCTCAAGGAAATTGTGATTTATTCATCATTAGTAAGCTGATAACGAACTAAGTTATTTTTCTCAGGTGACAGAGAAAGATTTCTAAGGCCATTCTAAAATCAGCTCAAGAGTGACAATACCTGGATGCATGTGATCAACTTTGTGTAACACTATTACACTTGATAAACTTAACTGCATGAATGCTTAATACAGTAGAAGTCCGATAGACCGGCATCCAACAGTCCGGAACACCCGATTGTCCGGCACCATCCCAGGTTGTTTTTTTTTCCTGTAAACGCTTGTGAACGACAGTTGACAGCGCTTGGCGCGGTTCGGAACCACTCGAAAGTGTCCACTACGCGTCTGCTACTGTTAGACGCGATCAGCATTGTTCGGAAGCGTTCGGACTTTACTCGGCTGTCACCACACACAGGTTCAGTTCATTGTTTTCGTTGTACGGCTTAGCCTATACCAGTAGTAAGAGGTACCGCCCGATAGTCCGGCATTTTCGGTAATCCGGCACCGGTCCGGTCCCGAACGTGCCGGACTATCGGACTTCTACTGTACTCGCAAAATAAGCACATATGTCACACTTCTAATGACAGAACAACCCTGCCCCAGCGTTAGTTAATGGCATTCAGGCTTTTTTTTCTTCTTTCAAATGATAATAATACATTATCATACCTGATTTCATTATTCTACTAACGATGGAGTCAGTTGCTTTCACATCTACTTCACTTCCAACAGAAGGCAGCTGTTTCAAATGCAGTTTCTCATCTTCCACAACACACACCATAATCTGAAATATTAAACAAAATTTACTTCAATTATGTTGTTGCGAAGAGGAACAGAACTCTACACAAAAACTTACGGGACTTAATTTCTAAACAAATTTAACATCAAATGCTATAGTCATTAGGATATTTAATACCAGTAAGAAAAAATGAAAAGAGAATCATCTGTTTTCATTTCCTACAGTTATTTTCATGATTTCTACAAATGTATGTATTTATATATTTAAATATAACTTCCACCATTCTCCATTAAATTACTTTTAGAACATTTACCTAATAACGAATACTTTTGCTTTTACGACATGCTGGTATGAATTCAATGGAGTTGTCAGCAAATAAATACGTCTCCTAGGGTAAAACATTATACAAAAAGTACCTATTTTGTTCTAACAACTTTTGCGCGATAACATTAGGTTTGAAACTGTTACTAGTTATTCAGCAACAAAAACACATCTGTATACTACAGCTTACAAAAAAGGGCAACGTGTTAAAAAAAAATAACTAAACTATTTTACCAGTCTATCCTTTCTCTCCAGGCAGTGCATTTGGTCCTTAGGCAGCCAGAAACAAAATACAAAGAAAATTAAAAACTTGTTACAAAGATTTTTTTTTTAAAGAAAAAAATGTGCACTGCAATTTTCTCATTACCAAAACTATTATAGTGAAACATGGACAAAAGTCGCACTGAAATATCTTTTTTAAAAAAAGTGTTTCTTATCATTTGTGACCTATAACTGCAAAAGGACATATTTAGGCAAAGTAAGAACATACAATCTACATCGTACTCTTCATCATTATATTACGTAATAATAACCACACAAAACAATGCTAAAATATTAACCACACATTGCCATATTAATCCATGCCAAGGTAATAGTTCCACTCCCTACTTCGTATCTTAAAGTCAAATCAAAGAATAGCAATAGTGGTCTAAGTACTGATTCACTTGAGATTAAAAACTAAAACTTTGGTGAACTTTATCTTATATGGGCCAGTCTAATAACTGTTGACATCAGCCCATCACGTTCTAGTTAAAAGACATCCATGCCCCTGCCGGGACTCGAACCCAGGACCTTCGACCCACTAACGTCTTAGACTGCACGGCTACCCGGTCGACCCACTAGAGATTAAGTGTACATCTACAAGAGCAACTTGACTGCCGTGGTATGAGAACCAATATCTTGGTACGATTTGGAATTCCGAAAAGCTAGTGAGGATGTGTCTCAGTCTTTACGTAAGCAGAATACATATACGTCAGATGGTTTCGAGATTCGCAGCTGATTGAATCAATGTTTTATGGTTGAGAAAGTTTGAGCAGGACCCCAGCAGATGAACAAATAGCGAGTGTTTGAAATTAAGGTTTTGGGAAAGAGACATGGGCCAAAACCCGACGAGATGACCAGGGAATGGAAGAAACCGCGCAATGAAGATTCACCCGATATTGTAAGAATAATAAAATCACGATAAGGTGGGCAGGCCATGCAGCTCGGATAGGAAAAAAAACGAAGGTTATATTCCATCGTGGTTGGGAAGCCGGAGGGAAAGACCTAAATGGGCAGGTGATCATGATGGAACTGACTTGATCTTGCCCATAAGAGTCCAATAATGAACGTTTGTACTGCAGCGATGAACTTACGAGTTCCGTGAGCCATATAGAGTTTGTTAAGTCCGTCAAGATCCAGTCAAAAGCAGATATGTCTGACCTGTCCAGACAGGCAATCCGAGCCAGCTATGATCTCTCCCCACTTACTTCTCACAGATTACAATTTACATTGGAATAGCTAGTGAAAACCAAAGTGACATAACTTCTTCGATATTTTACGCCTTCAGTAAGTTAATATAAGCATAGCATTTTTTTTCAAATCCATAACTGTTTGCTGTAAAAGCTGTGAAAACGGGGCTATTACTTCTTTCGGAAGATCGCCTCAATACACTTTCCGCAGGCATACTGACATAAGAAAGTCCTACGTGAGAAAACAAGACGACAAATCACATGTGTACAATTTTACAGTAGATGATACTTAAACAGGTCCATTTAAGTATTTTTTTCAAGCTTATTTACGTTGTGAAAATCACCTACTCGGATTACAAAAACTGACCCAGAACATTCTCCCCCTGGATAATTTAATTGGACTTTATTATTACACTACCAGTATTGTAAGATTAAGTCTCAATCACATGTCATCCTGTGGTTCTAATGCTTTGAAAAGATATTGCATTAAATCTCACAATGGAAGGCACTACCTGAGGAAGAACTATTACGAAGAAAATTTTACAAACCTTATATAATCCACAATTGTCACCATGTTTTTAACTAGTTACCTAAAATATAATCTTAGTTAAAATACAATGTAGTAAGACTAATAACTTATACATATCCTTGTAATAAGACAATAACTTACCAACCAGGGCCTTAAGGTACCACCTCGGGATTCACCTGGTTAAACTGAGAGAAACCCTGGAGAACCTCAGTCAGTATGGTCAGCCCTGGCCTATTCCTTCCCCATCGCAGCCTAAGCCAAAGATGCCAAAAGGCCATTAATAAATTCAAATTACACACGGTCTTGAATTTCGCTGAAAACAGCCTACAAAGTTCAAACGTAAGGTCCTATAGTATGTAATGCAAATGTTACACTACGAAAATATTTGTGAATACATTCAGGTTCGAACTACTCGGTTCCTCAGTACACTTTAATTTTATACAACTAATTATTCTACTTACCATGTCATGTAAAATTTCAGAGACCATAAACTTGTTTAATTCTGTTTCCGTTGTCTGGTCCCCGTCGCTAGGCACTTTTGTCAAAGCTCTTCTCAAATTGGCTATTTCTTCCTGTTCACTCACTTGTTTTAAGTCACTTTCGTCCTCGACATCACAGCCTCCTTTCATCGGTGACGGCATTAGATCACTTCCAGGGGAACTGTAATTATGATCTAATGAAGCTACTTCGGAAGCTACCACTTCTTCGTGGCTAACATTTAATACTGCTCTCTCTTCAACAGGACTCATCTCATGAACTAAAGGACGTTTGTTGTAGTTCTGCACCAGCAACTCATCTCTAGTTAATACTCTAACTGTGGGAACCCATCCGATCACATCTGTGGGTTTATTATGTATAACACCATGCCTTGAGTTCTGAGAATTAGGAATATTTGTAATTTTTTTACTGTGAGAATCCAAAGTAGAATTCGGATACTGATGACTTGGGGAAATCTCTTTCTTTATATTCATATCAGGAATGGATCTCTCCTCTTCTTTCTCCGTTTTCACTTTTACTTCTTCCTTTGAGTATACTTCTTCTCTCACCTTTGCATTTTCTTTCGGCTGATGGGTCGGAGATCCTTTAGTAACAACTTTCTTCTTCTTTTGCAAAGGACTTGTCATCTCCGATAAGCGACGCTGACGTGCTTGGATGGACTCGGCAGTAAATTTCGATGTCCACATACCATCTGGAAAGAGGAAATTAGAACATGCACTATCACTAAAACCAAAACCAGCTACAAAAAATACACAATTAAATTAATTAGAAATTGATTAAATCTCTTATTAATCATATCACTCATAAAACCATCTTGAGTTGATAAACTTTAAAATGTGTTACAGTATTTGAAGAAATGCCATTACGCACAACGAAATGAAAGAATTACTGTTGTCCACACTTTAAGAGATTTTGGAATCAAGTATGCAGTGCAATGAAGTTGAAGTTATAATATGTATTTACCAGGAACACAAAAGAACCACAAAATTCGCATGCACAGACTCAGAAATGCAGTGGAAAAAGATATGGAACACATACTGCAAGAGTCCGAAATGGTAAGCGACGTAACTGAGTACTCAATGTAGGGGGAGAGAGAATTAAATGAAGTTGAGAATAAGCAAGTTGAAAATCAAAATATACAAAAATATTTTCGGGCTCTTCCTTCGCTGTAATAAACGTGGAAGAGGACGGCAAACAGGATGGGTTTAAAGTTGCTAAGGTAGAGCCCCCGTTATTATTAATAATAAGAAAGAAGGGCTTAATATTTGATTTTCAACTATACCAGGATACTCTGCAAAGTGTAGGGTAAGTTAACATTCGTTGTTCGTTCTCTGTACAATACAGCTCGCACAAATAAGTTACATTGAACATACTAAGGTTGTACAGTAAAAGAAAAAAGAAAAAAGTAAACTATTCATATTGATCCTGATGAACTGCAACTCTTATCGAAGATTTTTCCCAGAAGTTGGGGTGGATTTCGCTTTTCATTTTGTGGTCTGGCCCACTACTTGACGGAAGAATGTTCTATGTGAAGAGTGTATAATTCTTTTACTGGGTATTTATTAAATTGTTCTCTCCAATGAATTAAACCACGTTCGAATAATGGTCTGTTTAAAGCTTCACTACGTGACCATAAACAAGTTCAGATGGATGTACATTCAGAAAATTACCGATGGAAAATTTGACTGAGTCCACAATTTGTAAAATGTGACAACAACGAAATAATAAACGCTGCAAGATTCCATAATATGGAATCAAAACTTTAAAACTGTATCGCACGTTAATTCGTTGTTGTCATACTCTGCAACTTGTCGGAAATGGAAAGTGCACCCATTGTCCATTTTCTATGAATCTGATAAAAGATAAAATGAATTGAATGAGCGGTAACAACTCTATGAATCTGAGTGCACATAAAGGAAATGGTGAATTGCACAGAAACAGTTTTTAATGCTCATATCAAATTTTACTAATGCAATAGTCCGAATGACAAAGCAAGTACGAAGTTAGCTGACACAACAATGCTTAGCAAACTATGGCGTTTCTATTAACTATGCATTGAACACATCGTTAAAATTCAGTTGATAGAATATAAAATTTTATTTGGATCCATCTAGTAATGGATTTGAAGTTTATCCAAAAAATGAAAATAACGACCACAATAGAATTTTGCTTCCCCGACCACGCCACGGAAAATTAAGGCCGAGCTGAAATCCACTCCTCCCTAGAAGAGTCTGCTAACAAGAAACCACATGGTCATTTAATGGATTTTCTGTTTCCAATAAACCAAATGACTGAGTAATTTGCCTTTGACTTTTACCTATGTAGTTTTCGTGTGCCGTAAGAACTTGTTTGCACCAGAGGAAACTCCCTTTGATCGAACGAAATATTGTGAAACGTGCTTTTTAACGATGTGTTCAAGTAAGTCTTCTCCATTTCTTAAATTTAAAAGTGTACTTAGTTTAATTATTTCATTGTAATTATCCTGCAAGAGGTTGAGCACGGCTGGTTGTGAATTCAATCCAGAATAATTTTTGTTTGAGTTGCTTTTAACCATCGAAATGTGCTCGTGGCCTACTACGGGCGTAGCCTGTTGCGTTTGTTTAACTGGGTTCCGAACCTCTTCGTTGAATGTACACCCCGCGGGTTTGTATCTGGACCACGCAACCAGTCTTCTTGTCTTATGAGATTCACCCAAAACTTAAAAAAGATACTAGCTTTAACTAGTGATTGATTGTGTTACATTCCACTCACATGCGCGTACTAATTCGTGCGCGGAGTTACAAACGAACGATGATATCAAAATAAATGTTACATAATAATTTGTGATTATATTTCTTCGGAGAGAAGGGGGGGGAGGGGGCTATCAATGTAAATACATATTACCATTTAGTACATGCAAGCTTCCTGCTAAGTCCAGTTTCAGTCAAGTTGCCGGTTTCAACAAACAGTTTTCACACAATTTAAACGAAATTCCTGTCATACATTCACAGCATGTGGTGAGTTTCAAAGTACTTGAAAGAGAAGCTTTGCTAATTAGTCAGAAATGCAAGAACATCAAAACTAAAAAACGGAGGGTACGGACATTACTCGAGCATATAAAATAACTGACACTGGTCAACTACATGTATTACGTAATTACATTTTTTTCTTTTCAACAACATGATGTATATACTTACAACAAGCAACTTGTGAAATCACTTCTTCGGTGAAAAGTTGCGTACGTTATCATTTTATAATCGACTGAAATGTTTCGCATTTCACAAAACATACAACTCTTTTAGACAACTGAATCGACATGTTGCTTTACTCACATCTTAAATGACATACCTTGGAACACAAAAGAAACATCACTATACCTGCAGCCTCCTTCAAGAGTTGAGTAACATGTTCTTGCAAATGAGACTTCATTTGTTGGCGGGATTTCAATTCACTTCCGAAACTAGAGAACTTCTGCTGACAACGTTTTGGATCCAACGCACAGGTGAATGTGAAAGTTCGACGCATTTCATTCCCATCAAATTCAGCAAAAAGCTTCAGAAGAAGATTGGCTGACATATTACTTATTTGGTCAAGATCCAAAGTATCCCCATCGTATGACTTGCGACAAGGCAATCTCTGTAAAGAAATGCAACAAAATGAAAACCCTGCGTCCAGTACGAAATTCAAACAAATATATCAGTGGCAAGGCGTGAATGTATTCAATAAATGGTTAACAAAAGTTTACTAAGAGTTATCTTGCAACTAGCAACACCTCGCGGTCGCTTAATGTTTCATTGCCAGATCAAGCAACGAAAGATATGAAGGAACAGAAAAACATATATGCGTAGTATTAAATCGATGTTCATTGTTGGTGTTGATTGCTGAGATTATCAAGGTCATACATATTATTTCGCTGCTCGAGCCTCAATGGTTTAACTGATCGAGATTGTACAAATTTATGTGAAACCTTAAGGCCTTTCGAATTTTATTTATGGTCTTTAAGCATCTAAGACTCAGGCCGGGATTGGGGAAGGTGTCGGCCATGGCCAATGTTGAAGCTGCCATCCCGGCATTTGCCTGGTGTGATTAAATAAAAATCTCAGTCAGGATGGTCGGCTGTTGGGATCGAACTAACAACATCCCGAACGCTACGCCAACGCTCTACCACTGAGCTACGGCGGCTCGGTTACAAGGCCTTTCACTTGATACTACATGGAGGGTGTGGTTTTCAAGATAAGATAAAATGAATTGTAACAGCACTATGGCTTACGACCGTCCCGTGTGGTTTTGAAGAAATTAGCCACAGACACCCAGAAAATTTATTGTTTTCTCGCTTTTTTAACCCCTTTCTTCCTTACTGGAGCTTCATATGATACCACATATGTGGGTGGAGAGTGCGGTTTCGAGAAAATCACACACAGACAACCCCAAAAGTTATTCTTTTTATGTTATAGATACTTTTATTTTGGTATCGAAGTTTCAACTTTTTTTTTTAATTCTGTAATAATCAAGATTCTATTGATGCATCGTACAGGTTTGTGGTTCAATTCAGATAAACACTCACTTCATACAGCTTATAGTTTCACGTCGTCTGTTTTGCAAGACTGTTCCGAAACGTTGGTGTCTGCCCGGAGGCATGTCTATGATAGTACAGAACAGAAACCGTTTTATTTTACTTCAAATCTTGCTTTTTTTTTCCTAACTCAAAAAGAGCTATTTCAAATTCCATTTCTTCCTTTCTTAATTTTGATTTTTA
Source organism: Lepisma saccharinum (assembly GCA_022664845.1). Lineage (NCBI taxonomy): Eukaryota > Metazoa > Arthropoda > Insecta > Zygentoma > Lepismatidae > Lepisma > Lepisma saccharinum. Next base: position 27,353 of record JAGDQP010005776.1, on the reverse strand, counting down.
TTGTAGATCTTACTTAAATAATTTATTTAAATTTTCCCCAGTAATGCAAAGATTCTGGTGGTCTGTTATTTGCCTTGCACCAGATAGAGACCACGTTTAAACGACAGAACATACAGGCTGAAGTGAAATCCGAATAACAACGTACAATATATATTCCCTAGTGGTGTAGTGATTAAGTTCGAAATACTCGCATAATCACCAGGGAAACAGCGCAAGTTGGAGACCTGGTCAGACCGGCCATTTCGATTGAGGTTTACCAAGGTCTTCCTCAGTCTCACCAGGCGAATGTCAAGAGGGACGCTATTTTCCCGATCCCTGCTCCCGCGGCAACAGAAAGAATTAGAGGGGAGGGCCTGTAAGAATACGGTACCGTGAAGATCATGTAAAGTTTCTGATCCCGGTTTGCCATTACCTTACTGGATGGAGATGATTTATTAAAGGACAGGACATACAGTAAACGCCAAATCTATGGTTTACTGCGCCTGGGCAAACTATTTTTTTCCCCCGCTTTAAACAATCAAATTTACACCGAAATGGCACCCCTAAATGCTACCAATCAGCAGCGCCCAGGGGCAAATGCCCGTACCCCAGCCCCTAAATCCATAGACTATCTACAGTGAAGTATAATCCGAACCCAGGGCACTTGATTACAAGGCAATCAGCGAACCATTCATCCACCGAGGACAACTGAAGACCTCGCTGCAAAGGAACGGTAAAGTTCATTTCCGTTTTGCAGGTTAACATTTTTTAAATGTATTTCTGGCCTTTAGGCTGTTAATGCTCAGACCGGGATAGTGGAGGGAAAAGTATGCGGGATGGTCGGCCAGGGCGAAGGTACCGTCCCATCCCAGCACTAGCCGTGTGAATGAGGAAAACCCTGAAAACCCTCACGCAAGATGGACCAACCGTCTAAGGATTGAACCCAAGCCCCTCGAATGCAAAGCCAACACTATACCACTGAGCTACGGCTGTTCGGTGAACACATTTTATTTGCACAGGATAGTTTAAAATATGCCGTACATTTGATTGAAATAAACAGCCATATCCAACATCAAACAACCTCCCTATTTTTGAAAACTACTTGAGTGCTTCACTGATTTGCGTAAAAATGAAACCCTTTTTTTTCTCCTGTAAAATTAATCTTTTTGGGCTATGAAATATTGTAACAATGTGTATGCGGCATACGATGTTCTCACTAGCGCAGAGGCAAAGAAACTAACGCTATTTCCTGGATTGGGGTTGGAGACGAAACCCCCCCCCCCCTCAAACTTTCATTGGATGGACGAAGTGCAGGTTTGAAGTAAAGCATCACGACTCGTTGAGTTGATTATAGCAGACAACAAAATCACCAACCTCGACAGCTCACATACGTAGAAGGCGGTTCAACAAAGGATCATCTGACCTACTTCCTTATTTCGCAGATACATATTTTGTTTTAAGTATGATAAACATCTCTAGGGAAAAAAAAGCAGCCCTGAGGCTTTTTTTTCAGGGGTCAATCCATGTCAGTTCAACCAAGCCATGATACCCATCATCTCAGATTTTAATTAAACTTGGCATAAGTAACCACACCAATTTTTTTATTATTATTATTATTATTTTGTCTCTAACTTATTTAGTTTTCATTTTATAGCCAATTAAAATTTTGGAAGGTTGTCATTTTTCCTATTTCCGCAGCTGAAGATGCAAGTTGGCCATTTAAAGGGGAAAAAAAATCACATCTTTCTTAATTATGGCTAAATCTTTGTGAAAATTTCAATTATTATAAATGAAGATATGAATGAAAAAAAAAAGAGAAATCTCCATCTAACGGTACAAAAGGAGAAAAAAATAATTTAACAATTTTGATTTTTGTTGAAGAAAACATGGTCTAAAGTCAAATATCAATAAAAGGGAATGGAATAATCAGAGAAACCCTTTTCCCCTAATCATTCTAGAGTTATGTTCAATCATGAAAAAAAAAAAGTAAAATTAATGGCTTTTTCATTCCTTCCCTTTTTTTTTTATCTTAACTTTTACTCTGTGGAGTTTTATTTATTTACTTTACACATAGGGTGATTCAGAACTAAGTACATAACTTTCAGAATGGGATTCCTGACATCGAAACGAGAAAGAACGTTCTTATGAAACATTATGGGTGAAATGCCGCTTCGTTCTGGAGATACAGCATTTCCAACTTGGAAACCAAAATTCACGCCTCCAGCGGTAAGAAAATCAATAATTCTCAATTAATCAGAAACAATGCATTGAATGAAAAATTATTTTGCGTAAATTTGTTTCTAACAACATGGTGACCATCAAGAGTGAAAACACAATGTCACCGGGTTGTCAGTGTTGCCAACCCGGTATAACGTTTAATATTTTCAAATGGAACTACGTTGTATAAATGGATATTTGGCATTCTCTAGTGATAATGAACAATATACGTAAAGCACACATTTCAGTGTTGTAAACAATGGATTACGATCTATAGGCTGTAACGTAATTTGGTGATATTTTTATATTAAATGACTGTTTTTATGAGAAAAATAAATTTTTTCGTTAAACTATATTTATATATTGATACAACCCTTCTAGGCAGTCATTTTCACTAGTTTACTAAGATAAAATAAACACTACGTAATTAAAAAAAAATGATAACAACACTAAAGGGAAAGGTAATTTGGTGATAATGGGTAGGTTACTTGGTGACATTATGAATTATTAACCAGAACTTTTCCTAACGAAATGTACATGAAACAAATTTATCACTCTGATTCATTAGATGATTTTTTTTTTACAACAGTTGTCTCATAGGAACATTGTTATGTCCTCGTCATTGTTCCTGACATTTTCATGAAATGGTTAGATGAAAAAGCTGCACTGAATCAAGTTTGCACCGTCTTGCTTTTAACATCTTGTGAATACGAACATTTACATTTCAAACACATCCAGTCATCATCATGATTGTCTGAAGAAGTGAATTTTCTTTAGGAAGTCTTGCAGAAAATTCATGTGTTTTTCACAGTTTTAGATAAGGCTCACTGGCTTCATACTCACTGAAACCCCGTAAGGTCTGTGCTAAAACACTGATGAAATTTTACACTTTCCTGTCCTTGAAAAAAATATTACAAATCCTTGTGCACAAAATGGTATATAGCATATAAACATTAGACCACATCCCATGAATTTCACTTAATATTAACGCACCTGTATTTAATAGCACAACATTTCTCGTAGATTTCTGACCACTGAATGATCTTTGTTACAGGGCACGAATAACAAAACAGGTAAAGCCAACGCACGCGTCGTGAACGTCTCACGCTCGACCGCCTTTACCTTCTAAAGGTGCCCATTATTATCAAGGACACGTTGGTACTCATTTTAATAGGAGGCTGAGTGCACCTCAGAACGCCATGCATGGGAGTACTGCGAGAAAAAGTCTCCAGCGGGATTTTGAACCCGGGCTCGCCGATTCGTATTCAGACGTGCTACCGCCTGAGCGACGGCGACTCCTACATGGCACGGATAGTGTAGTGAAAGTAGATGGCATATCATGAAGGCTACAGCACTAATACACAGACCTCGTGGTAGCTTCGAAAGGAACGAACTATTCGGTGACAGGCCTCGTAAGGATTATCACCAAATAACCTTACCTTACATTTTTCTTGTTTCGATGTCGGGAATCATATCCCGAAAGTAATGTACTTAGTTCTGAATCACCCTATATATATAAATAATTAAATAAAGATCCACAGAGTAAAAGTTTAAAAAAAAAATATGGGAAGGAATGAAAAAGCCATTAATTTTAGTTTTTTGCATGATAGAACATAACTCTAGAATGAATAGAGGGAAAAGGTTGCTCTGATTATTCCATGCCCTTTTATTGATATTTGACTTTATGTTAGACCATGCTTTCTTCAACAGAAATAATAAAATTGTTAACAAAACATTTTTTTCTCGCTTTGTAACGTTAGATGAAGTGCCGTCTTGGCGGAACTGTATGTACTGGGTAGAACGATAGTGTATGAAATTGTTAAAGGGCTCGCCCTACCAAGCCAAACTTTGTCAACAGGAATAGGCACTAATATAACTCCATCAAATTAAACATGAGGATTCAACTGTGTATGGCATACTTTAATTACGAGCTTTACATATTGGAATATCTATATCTAATGGCACGAGAACGAAGGAAATACGTTTGATAATATATCCACGAAACCACAATATATATAACATAGAATAAATAGCAAATAATATTAATTAGTCAAGCAAACAAGAATGATTGTTTCTCCAACTTACTTAAGTTACTGAAGGAGTAAAGAAGACAGAGATGTTAAATGTATCTGTATCTCTTGAGTACTGCCAGAGCTGAATCGACTCACTTGTAGAGATTGTTGATGGTATCAGTCTCTTGTTAGGTAATACAGACGAGATCTTCGGAGACAACCAGCGTGTAGATTATAACTGAACGAGGCGTAATCGTATCACACTATTACAGCCAACGAACATACCACCGTTTGATGTTTCTGTCCTTGATCTTAACCAATCACTGCACATCGTAGTCACACCTCTCGCGTCTAGCTAAGCGTTTCTAATCCAATCACAGTCTAGCAAACTTTGCACTTGATGAGATTTCTTATACCTTGCACTCCATGTTCAGCGCTATTTGAGTTGCTGATCTCAGGTGTACTTTGTACAGGATGAAACTTTGCTCTTGATGTTTTAGCGTAATCTGTCTATTCAGCTGAACTTTGTATTACCTTCGATACAGCAACGTAACTTGAATCTTGCGGGTGTTAACATTGCTCTTTTGGACTCACGTGTAAGTTAGACTTTGTACTCAGTGAAATATAACACTCTCTGGACAGATACAAGCAACTAGAGAAATTACAATATTAATCTATTAAGAGAACAACTTGCGTTGGAGAACCAATCTTACTTTGAACTGAATATTTCATGAATAAATTAAAAATATTCCTTTTTTTCGTTTCGTGCCTTTTTAACCAAACATAATTATTATACACTTTATATACTCATGCACACCTGTTGATATAAATCAGCAGATCTCTCTTATTTTTTCTTAATTTCTCATATCTTCATTAATAATAATCGAAAATTTCACAATTAAAACAAATAAGTTAGAGACAAAACATTTCGTGTGGTTACTTATGTATACATGAGGAATAAATATGCCAAGTTTCATTAAAATCTGAGATGATGGGTGTCAAAAACTCTTTTATTTTTCGGTGAGAGAGAGAGAGAGAGGGGGGGGGGGGGATTTGACATGGAATGATTCTTAAGAGTTGAACGTGTGATGTGGACGAAGTTGATTCCAAACCACTATCTGTTCTTGAAGGTGAATTTCTAACGAAATACAGAATGATGACTGCTGTACAATAAGGATGAAACTCCATCCTATTGCATTGTGAAGACATTTTAGATATGGTTGGGTACCGATTGAATATGATCCCTCTTCTAAGTATACCCATTCAGCCAATGACATCAACAAAATGAAGTTGTAAATCATGGAAGATTGCAAGATATCTGTACATAAATCATCCTACGATGTGAAGATTAATGTGGATTCTGCAGAAGTTATCATTTGCAACAATCTCTATTTACGAAATTGAGTGCTAGCCGAATTCCCCACTCATTAACTATTTTTCACACGGTTGAGCGATAAAAATGATTAAAGTTGTTAACCCTGTACCGAAAAAACGTCGAAAACTTTTGTAGCTCATCTAATTACTCAGGATATAAAATGGATACTCATTTTGAGCCTTGCAAGGACAGATTAGTGACAATGATTTTGTACCCCTCCAATAAGGCATGAGTCAGAAAAAGTTCTGTGTTTTGGGACCTGGAAAACGTAGTAATGTACAATTACATTACGAAATGAATATATAATTTTACTTGTCACCTATCGGAAGGCTGAAAGATAGTACAATTACAGGTGCCTATTACACCAACTTGTTTACGAAATTACGGCAGACAATCAAAACATTTAGGCGTGCCACGCTGCCTAAAGTGTGAGAATGCTTCAGGACATTGTCTCAGTTTCTAGTTCTAAAATTGAAGACGACATGTTACCACTGTGGATAAAACATTCTGCCTCATCCAGCTTACTCACTCAATCTTGAACCATCATCCTTCTTGTTTCCCTCCCTCAAGTTCTCTCTTCTACAGACACTTCCTTGATAGTGAGACATTCACTTCTGCCAAAGCAAACCATTTCTACAAAAACGGCATCGGAGCTTCATTCTTCGATGGGAAAAACGCATAAATGCGCCCGGTGGCTACGTAGAAAAGGAGTATAACTTGTTCCAAGAATTAACAGGTTAGCATATCAGTAAATATCAGATTGTTGATTGAACCACCCTGCTAAAATAAAGTCTTCCAAAAAATCGCATAATAAAATAAAAATAATGGTTGGTCAAGTTGGAAGTAATATGGCAAAGCTCACGCTGCAGTCATATTTTCTCATCAATCAAAATTCGTGTGTTCATAGGTTACGAGACATGGAAATATGATAAAGGTTCCCGTCAGGGGCGTAAGCAGTGCTGTTACCGCCCATTAAATTCATTTTATCTTTTATCATTATAATAAAGGTCCTGAATATCTGTCAGGAATCGGATGACTCGTAATCTGTCAATAAATCACGACAGCTACGTTTGTAAAGAGGAACTTTATATCTGAAAATAGAAACAGTCATTTTTCTCTACGAACCTTATTGAAATATGTTGGTCCAAAATTATAACAATAAAAAAAATAAAAATAAGGACACTGACATCTCCCTGATCTTCAAAGAATAACTCATTATTATTTCTACTTTCATTACTTCAAAGAGCACAAGCAGACCTCACTTTCTGAACTCTGCCTTCATTTCCTATTCAAAACTAAGAACTGACTACAAATGCTCTTACATATTATGTTGAACGACACTTACAAAGATGAATAAATAGTTGGTCTTGCTTTTCACGCTATGTTACTGGGCCCACGTAACTAGTACTTGCCGCTGACAAGCAATTGTGGCCCAGTTGGTATAGCGCTGGCTTCGCATTCGGAAAGTCATAGGTTCAAGCCCACCGACTGCTTATTCTGACTGAGGATTTCCCTGGTTTCACTCGGTCGCACCAGAAAATTGCTGTTATGGCACCTTGAATAATGCCAGCGCCTATTTTTACCCAAATCCTTTCCATGTTGTTACTGTTTGTCATCAAATGTTTCTTCCGAGCCACATTTGGAGTTCGGTTATAAATAAACGGATACTGTTAATGACGTGCAGCAATTTATGATGATGACGTAGAAGTTTCAATGACGAAAAACCTCTTCTGTGGTTTAGTGCAAGCGAGCCTTTACATCATGAGATCCCATTCTGGTAGCAACCAGTGAGGCAGAATAATTTATTTTTTCTTCGGAAAATTGAGATGATTTCTTTATCATATAAATTATCATCAAATGAGTACTGCATCATGAGTAGCCTATCTCCGAGATGGTGTTTGTCGGCAATGTTACATGTCTTTTATTAACTTGCTTTGGTCTTTATGTAAATCTCACGAAATATATACAGAATCGACTCGGGTATATTAACAAGAACAACTAAACATCCTTGAAAGAAAAATGTATTTACCTTTCTCTTATTTCCATTTGCAAGATCCTTGGATATGTCTGGACTTCTTTGAGTGGAAGAATGGGGTGTTTCTGGGAAGATATCCTCTTCTATCTTCTGTGGTGAATTTGAATCATGAGCAAATGTCATCGAAGGGTCAGAATGTAAAGTCTGTGACGCAATTTCAGCCAACATATCCAAAAGTGCACCTGCTCCATTCCTCCCCTCTCTGAAGTCATTCCCTTCATGATGACTGACCTCTCGTGTACAAGAGTCATTGTTGTTAACAGGCACTGGCTTTGGTATATCACAGGGCACTACAAAGAAACAAAGATTTACTTTTATAAATACGCATATTTTGAAGAAGAACAGTATTTTTAAAAAATGTCATTTCCGCTAATATGGATACTTACAATGATGTACCAACACGCACAACATTTTTCAACTTTGAAAAACCACTCAAACACCCATTTTTAAAAACTAAAGCCACTCAAGATATGAGAATTGAACAAATCAATAGCAAAAATGTGTGACGTTACAAATGAACAAGGTTTCCGTTCTCTTGGCCAGAACAAATACCCTTATTTTCCAGGCAAATATACACACTTTTCTTCAAACTATGCATAGTACAAATGGTATTAAGGACATACTGTCATTTTTTCTCTGCCTCTCTTATTACTTCTATCGCTTTACATTATCACAAAAAAAATTCTTGACGTGCACCCTAAGATAAAGCTCGAACTCGATAAAGACTGAATAACTGTTTACTACATTTGAAGATGGTATAAGCCAAGTAAGTTTTTAATATTTTTGTACAATACGATAAAAAGATATTTAAAAAAAAATGTTTTCAAACAATTTACTTGGTTTCGAATTAATTTATTTATTTGTTGACTGAGTTAACTTGCATGATTTAGTTCCATTTACAAATGAGATCAAGGGAGAATGATGGAAGGATAGACGGAAAGGAAGATGACCAGAGTTTAGTACGGATTGTTTTCTAGTGGTACGGTAATTTAAAACAACCAACTCCAGTTGCACGAGTGGACACCAGTTTCACGCACATATTATATCACACACACAAAAAAAGCCAGTCAGCCAGCAAAACATAAGCTGAGACGCCCGAAATCAATATTTAATAGCTCCTGATATTTCAAGGTCGTTTTGCTTACTTGTAAGTCCCCCAAGATCAGTTGGAATCCTTTTGAACGCAGTGAATCGGAATCCACTAAAAACTGTAGATCTCGTCCTTAGTGCGTTAACATGTTCCTCGTTCGATGAATAACACCGGCAAACCAACATCTGTTCAACTTGCCCAGAGGATCCTAACCTAGAAATAGTTACTACCTTTTGCTAATAATCAAGGGAACACGTTTGTTCCTAAGTCCTCTAGAAGTCTGAAAACCACACAATTTACCTTGCTTATGGGAAAGAAATGCTGAAGAAGCATTTCTGAATTTAATTCTATGTACCATATCGTCGCGTATTTCATAATACCGGTAAACTCACGACATATAAATTTTACAAGAGGAAGGAAAACCCGCACTAAATTTGTATTGAACTCTGACAAACGCGGTATTACTCTTGTCTGTTGAAGAAACGAAGAGCTGCTTTTAGGACAGCTGCATGGACAGAATTACTCCAAAGTGGCTGTTAAGCAGTATTGTAAAATCGGCGATAATATACTGAAATTCACATGGTGTGACGGACCCACCCCTAAAATACTAATTAAAACAAGTAGATCAGGGGTGCAGAACATGTCCGATCCGGCGAGCCGGGCTCGGGGGAAATTTGAGCCAACGAACAAAAAATATTTAAGGTGCCAATTAATTTCCCGAAGCTAAAAATTCTTAAGATGACACAACAACGGCGATTCATAAGGGATTTACAGAATTTCTTCGTCATTGGCTACGTCAAATAATAGACTACAGCGTATTATCAGGTGTTACAATGACAGTTGATAGCACAGCACAGACCAGGATACGATACATCACGGGTGGCTGTACGATAAACTGCGTATATAAAAAAAGTAATCGAACCTTACTTTTCTAACCTAACCTAACTCGCTGTTGATTAACTTATAAATAGTAAAAGAATGGAAAAGCTAAAAAATGCCAGATCAGTGTAACGCCATTAGTATTCCTCCGCGTGTCACTAAATCCGTCTCCGAATCAACTGGAGTGCCTATATTATGAAATAATTACTGTTGTGTTTGTACTATTTTTTGTATACCTCCATTTCGGGCTGTGAGTATGGAGGTGTCAGTCATATATAGTTTTTCAAAACGAGTGGTGTAAAGCGTGTAATATTGTTCGACAGGGTGGTGGACGTTTGGAGTAGATAAAGTAAACCTTAACCCTAATTCCCGCTCTAAGTTACCTTCTGCTACTGCAAAAGTTCCCTCTTCTTGACCGCCTTTTCTGCTTTATTGTACATCAATACGAGATGGCATTACTTGCATCTTTACAATATTCACGAACTCCATACCCGTTTAACCGCATCATTTCTTCCGTAAAATTTCTCATAGTTCACCCCTCTTCGGTACTTAAACCGTGATCGATTTGTCGAGGGGATGCAGGGGATTTTCCATGGCGCGTGAGGATTACATTCCCGTTTGTTGATTCCGAATATCACCCCAACCAGGGGTAAAATCTTTGTATTTCTACCCAAACAGGTAGTACCTTGAAACTTACCAGCAACCACTAGTTTTTGGACCCCCCTTCGTAATTTATTAAAAATCGATCACTGCATAGCATTGCCGTACCATCAAACCATTTAATGGAATTTTCACTGAAATGCATAATTACACTGACATAATGATTGTAACACAAGGTAGATCATTCGATAGTGTGTTTGGCTTGTAATTAGGAGGTCCCGGGATCAAGCGCCGGTGCCACCTATTCTGATCTCAATGACAAGTAATATTCTGTATCTATCATAAACGTTAGGACTCCTTTTCTTGGAAGCTTGCGTTGCGTGCTTTGCTTGCGATTAGAGTGAGTAGCCACGCCATTTTTGTGGTATGTCGGAAATTCTGGGGAAATATTTAGGTAACAGTAGGATCAGGGGAAATTTCAGGGGTCCAAACATTTTCAGTACCCTTGGTAGATACATCATTCACCTGACACTTGTGACATAAAGAGGCAAGAAACGGTTCAGCCGCATCATTAACTTTTATTTATTTCATTATTACGTCAATGAAATCGATGCAACGAATCTGGAGGTGAGCACAGCGTAATCGAATCATCACGTCGCCAAAATGGTGGAAAATTAGTGTAACGAAAGTTCACCCCTTTGAGGGACCAATGCTTATTTTTTCGTCACTGGTTTAGTATTACAATATTGTGGACCTTTCTGACTTCGAAAATATTCTAAATCAAAGCGTGCATTCATTTATTGCCAGAAGAAGAAAAATATGGAATCCATCAACATATGTTTTCTGGGGGGGGAGAGTGTAGAGCCCACTAAATAAAAAGTTAAGTCTACTCGCTAAAACTAAGGAGTTCGATTAGAACGTAATAACAAGTCAATTAATCGATCAACCAAATGTTGCTTGGGTCATGTTTCTGGAGACCCCGAATTTGTCCAAGGCATAAAAATAAACTTAAGTTTTTTCAATGTGAACAATACACAGTATCTACCTAAGGAGACGCATTCCATAGGAAACATACTTGTACATTTTGTATATGACTTACTTTTTCGGCTGACTGTAGTTTTATAATATTTCTCACATCAATGTCCTGCAGGCTATACTTCACGAGACGCACTCTCGTGAGTAGTAGCAAAGCACCTTTACGCTTTGTACAAGGAGACACACTGATTTTCAGGCATTTTATGAGAAACAAAACCACAATCAACCGAAACAACTCACATAGTGTACAAGGGTGCTTTCTTAGTAAACGTTTTCCATGGTGTGTGTGTTTCTCTAGGTACACCGATATTTGAATTGGAATATCGGAAAGTGTCCATCTTATAGGTGTGCAAACCTAGCGTATCACATTAAGTACAAGATCTTTGAGATGAGGTATCTCACGCTGTCTTTACGACGTACACTAGTGTTTATGCAATTAATGTACTCCACAGCTACCACGCAAGAAAATGCGAGAGAAATCCTAACGCCCCTGACCGGAGATCGAATTCAGTTAATGTTACGTTACTAACGTCCATAGCGTCTACATTGAACTTAATACTGTATACGGATTTTAAACCTAGTCATAATTTCTATCAGTAGAAAATTATAAAGTTAGAGTAGCAGGTGTTATTTTAACTATTTAATATAATTTATCCCACTTTTCTACTGTGTGCTTTGTATGTCATATTAAATTTTTGAAGGCAACTTCCCGGCAATAGCAGTTACTAAAATAAAATCAATCAGTGCCAGATATTAGACACTTCGAAAAGACAAAATAATCAGTTTACGTATTCTATCTGTATAAACACTAATGGAATCAAGCAGTATTTAGAAAATTGATTCACTGTTTAAAAACAGTAAAACTTACCCCGCATGTTTACATATAATGGCAGATCGAAACTTCTTCGCCATGTACCACACGTAGATATCACTGCACAGAAAACGCAAAACAAGAGTAAAATAACACTACAGCACACTAGAAACCACTTTGCTTGCTGTCAAAACGAAAAACTGCAGACTATTTATGCCAATTCTGAAATAATATTGCCATATTCCCACAAAGCGATATTTACAAAGCCTTGCGTACAACAACGGCATGTGACGTCACAAGAACTTTATATTTAAGTCATTACAACACAAACAAACGCAGTTTATAATAAAACACGCAATAAAAAGGACTTTATTTATATGGCACTTAACCCCATTTTCACTTTTAACTCAATTAGTCAAAATTTATTTTGAAAAATGCTATGGGTTTTGTAATTATAAACAAAACAAAAGATTCTACACAAACGTGACACTAGTCTGACAAACTGTCTGCCGTGACAACGCCCCTATATTTCGAGCTATTCTTATTGAATAATAACCTAATATCGCCTCAAATTCAACTAGAGTTGTTTATTATCTTCATAAGATTGTATGAGAGTGCTTAATATTAAGTGTTAGACTATATATTTAGTAAAAATAAGGATCAAAACAAACAAAACAGTCGTTCTTGGCGCGAGTCTTCATAGCAGACGCCATGGATGCAGCAGCCGACACCATAACGCGTTCTTTGGATTATTAATTCACTAATAATTTAGCACATGTTGAAACTTTTTGATAATTAAACTAAATCTACATATCGTAAGACTGAAGGCACCTTACCTACTGAACCATTAGTTTCTGGTACTGAATTCTCGTTCTTCATTCTTGATCTCATTGTCCAGTAAATAGGAAGTCATGGATGATTTCCCTTCATGGGGGTAAGCGTTCGATACATATCGATTAACAGGCACATTAAGATAAACAATAGCGAAGAAATTATCTTAGAACTGGCACATCGCCCTCTACAAACCTAATGCTAAAACCATCCAATAAACCACAATAAAATGTATAATATTAATATATAAAAAAGTTACATTGTAAAATGTAAATTGCTTGACAAGGTGTGCAAATCAAACATCTGCCCATCGATAAATCGAATCACATACATGACGAAAATCGGGGCAGATACAAACCAAAATAATTCAACAAACGTAGGAACACCTACATCATTTTATAATATTGAACACCAGTGAACAGATCATTTAATGTGTTGGCAATGATCAATCCTTAAACTTTATTGAAGTTCTTGTACTTGTACATGCTTCGACAGACAGACAGACAGTAAAGAAGACAGACAGACTGTACATGCTTCGACAATGGAATCACATTTAATATAATTTTTTTCTGCATAAGTATGACTTTAGTTATTACAAGAAATATAATATATATATATATATATATATATATATATATATATATATATATAAGAGGGTATTGATTGCTGCAAAGAAACTACATAATGACAGAATTCTCAAGCAGACATATACAAAACCAAAAGCGTTGTGAAATCTAGTAAGCAATGACTGAATGTTAACAGAAACAAACTAATAGATAATCTCGAAATATGTCATAATAATATAGTCGTACAAGACCCCAGTACAATAGCGGATATATTTAATAATCACTACGTTAATTTGTCACGAAAATACACAGACGACTCCCTAACATCTAGATTGAAAACAGTGCCTAATGATTGCCACGATACTATGTCTCTACTTCCAGTTAATGTTAGTGAAGTAACAAAAGTAGTGAGGAGAATGAAAAACTCACTGTCAGCAGGTATTTATGACATACCACCAAGTATTATAAAGGATAACATTGAACTAATTTCGGATCCCTTAACAGCACTTATCAATCTGTAATTTGCTGAAGGCATTTTTCCGGATGCACTAAAAGAAAGCAAAAGTAAAACCTATATATAAGAAAGGAGACAAAAAGAATATAGAAAGCTATAGGCCTATCTCACTCCTTCCTAACTTTTCAAAAATTATCGAAATGACAATGAGTGTCCGTTTAACATCCTTCCTCCAAAGAACCAACTCGATTACAAATTACAAACTTGGCTTCCTGAAAGGTAAATCAACAGAAACAGCTATCTATGATTTCATGAGAACAGTACGCGAAAATTTGGATAAGAAAGGTAAATAGGTATAGGTGCTTTTCTTGGTCTCTCTTAAACTTTTGATTTAGTACCACATACAGAACTACTCTCAAAAGTACAGAACTATGGAATAAGAGGGATCGCCTATAATTGGTTTTGTACCTACTTACTAAACCGTAAGAAAACAGTAGAAATAGCACATTATAACAAGGAAAATAACAAAATATCTCAACACTTATCGGAAAGGCGATCATTCTCTTGCGGAGTATCGCAAGGGTTAGTCTTAGGACCTCTTTTGTTCCTGATATATATTAATGATCTCCCCTATAATATTCAGCCAACTAAAACCACACTGTACACAGAGGATACAAATATATTAAAAGCTGCTAATCAAAGAAATCTTAAGTAAGACTATATCAAAACTGACTAACTGGGTCAGAGTAAATAGACTAAGTGTTAATGCTGAAAAAACACAAATAATAAATTTCCACCACTCGCGTAACAAACACGCACAATCAACAATGATTAAAATTGCAAAAAAGGCAATAGAATTCGTAAAATCAACCAAGTTTTTGGGTATATGGATACAAGAAAACCTATGCTGGAATAAGCACATATCAGACCTTACGCAAAAAACTAAACCGTGTTCAATATGCAGTTATGGTTCTTAGAAATGTACTGAACGCTTCCACTTTAAGAAAGATTTACTAAAGCTTATTTCAGCCGCACCTAATGTACGGCATTATATTTTGGGGTAATACAAGCAAGACCAACAGCATATTTAAAATAGAAAAGCGAGTTATTAGAATCATGACACGTGCTAAACCTAGAGAACGTTGCAGGCAAATCATTAAAAAGCTCTATACTTCCATTATCTTGCCAGTACATACTTGTTTTTGTTAAGAAACACCTTGAAGTTACGCTAAATTGTGTAGGGAACCAACACAGTACTCTATTAGAAATAGACACTCCTTAGTGGAACATCGTACTGCCTTGTATGAAAAGGGATGCACATACACTGGTATTGTTTTATATAATAAACTTCCTAGGTGTATAAAGTTTCAAAACACACCAAGTCAATTCAGAAAAAAAAACTGCAGTTATTTTTATTATATCATTGTTTTTACTCAGTAAAGGAATATATAGAGTGCTAAGTTTTTTTTATATATATATATATATACGTTGCATTAAAAAGGTATATACAAAGCAGAAAAATACTGAAAAATGTAACTATTGTGATGTATTAATTAGTATCAGAAGTGTTATACCCTACAATTGCTATACCCTGTATATCTGATGTAACTATTCATTTATTTTAAAGGTTTTTTACGTAGTACTTTATTATATTTTTTCGTTAATCTATAATGGCAAACAGAATGAAATAAAGTCTTGATAAAATTCATAATATGAAGTTTAGGTAATTGCTTCGTACAACAATGTAAACACTTGCAAACGCCACGAATTGCATTCCTATAGCAAAGAAACGCACTAATTTGTGTCAGAAATATCGAAAACAAGACGTAATATGCAAGGGAGCATGTAATCTTCACAGAACTGTTATATGGCATTGAATGCACTTCATGTTGTTTCTATTCTCTTTCTCCCTTAGAGGTGTCTCCAGCGGTCTATAAGAGAAGTAGCTAAACTATAGTATTACTCTGCATTAGCTGCTGTTTACGAATTTGCGAGTAATTAGCAACATATTTATGGTAAATAATGCGAGTACTTAATTGGGTCAAAGGTCTTACACGTTCACTTTGAGCCTTTTTGAAATGAAACTTCTCCGAAGTCTCTATACTGATGATCTCCATTGTTCACACAGTGATAGTGTTTGTGATTGAGAAAGTTTATGAATTTAAAGATGGGCGAAAAGTTGTATGGTTTTCACGGTAACGGTATTCATGAATTATGTAGCAACCAAGGATGTTCTAATAGAAAATAGGTGATTTCGCGAAGAACATGAAGCCAAACGTCACAGTTTAGACCCACCCAGTTAGCCCACTTACTCCAATCACCCTTTCGAAGACGTTATCACGCAGTTACCCGGCTAGCGCAGGGGTTTCCCCGCTAGCGTAGAGCGTTAGATCGCCTCGGTTTAATTAACGCCAAGTTCATTTTTTCTCTCTTCTTAATAAGAACATTAATAATTTCCCTTAATACTAGTGAATAAATGCTCCCTTTTACTTCTGGTTTACATTTTCAACATTTTATTGTGTAGTTTTTATTTGCAAACTATGAAAGTTTCATCTCAAAACAGTGAAAATTTCCGATGGACTTCAACTGGAAATTCATCCAAAGAAATTACCCTGTCATCGAAAAGGACTACCATAGAATCATTATTCGAGCAGAAATTTATAATCTTAACGCGTATGAAAATATGCTGTAAAGACTGATCTCTCTTTACGCTTTCGAAAGATGAAAAAATACGCTCAGCTCGAACGGAATATCAGCTCTTCCGAATTTGGTGTGTAGGTTGAGATATACATCGAAAATAAATACACAGTAAAAAAAATACAAAACATTCCTGAAAAAACTAGGCAACGTGGCTACCTCCAAATTTCCAGAAACTTAACTAGTAAAAACGAATATCGTTCAGTTTCTCAACGATGCTGGGAGAAAAAAATACGAAGGAAGAGTTGAAGTCCGGCGTCTTACAGACTGGATCACACTGCCAATCCCAAGAAAACATTAGAGTGTGTCAGAAATGCGTTGCTTGGACACCAAAAACAAACTAGCCAATAGCCTTGGTTCTTCTAGAAATTTCTGCCGCGTTTTCTCTATAGATAATTATTTATTAAAGATCTTGTTTTAAATTGCAGATCATCTATAAATATGTGTTAGTTTGTCATATAATCCTCATTGATAATTGTCTCTTAGTTATTCCCTTTCGTTCGCAGTTTTGATACTGCATTCCTTGTTTTGCTCTCGTTCTCCCGTCGCATGATTCTAGTTAGTACTTGTTGGTGGGAGCAGCGCATGTTTTGTGTGTGAAGCACGATGGTGTACACTTACTCGGAGGAAGTTTGAGACGGATAATTATAATATTGAGGGGTAATGTCAATTATAGTTCACCGTTCTATTTTCCAGTGAGCTATTTCGGAGTCAATAAACTTTCTGACGATAGTGGAATTTTTTGTGAGATAATATGAGCATTTTTGTCATGCTCGAATAGAAAAAGCATAACCCTTCACCAACATTTGTAGCTTGAAAAATATACGGACGTTATTAAGAAGATAATAATTCGCCCATTGAACTTCTGGTAAGATATTATATGCCTTGTTAAGGGTCTAGGACGTTTCGGTGCAGTAAAGTTCGGTACTGATCACGTGATTTCTATAACTAACAGTTCTGTGCGCTTACTTGGTCTTCTCTACAGATTTACAGAAATTAAGGACCTTCATTCACTGAGTATGTTCTACAAAACCTTCATCTCCCATAAAATTGAATATTGCTCCCCAATTTGGAACATGGCTAGTATTTCAAATCTATCTCATATTGATTCTGTTCTGAACTTTTTTTCTTGCTATAGTCAAAAGAAGAATACCATCAGTACGTAGCTTCAGCGAAACTTATACAAGATACTTAACGGAAATCTTAGAACTGGAGAGTAGATATCTAAATTTTACTTCCGTGTTCCCTTGCGAATAACAAGAAATAATAACCTCCTTGATTGTACCACGCCTAGGCTAAGTATAATGCAGCGCTCCTTATTCCATAGACTAGTAATTATGTACAATAATCTTGATTCAAATACTGATATTTTCGGATCTCAAAACACTTTCCATCGAACGCTAAATACCAATATTTGAGCTATTCCTTTTGTATATTATAATCATCATGTTACTGACATCAATTGCTGTGTTATGTGTTGTTTAAAATTTAATTTCATGTTATTTAGTTTGTAGTAATGTTATTTAGTTTTTAATAATGTTATTTAGTTTGCAGTGATGTTATTTAGTTTGTTGCAATGTTATTTTGTTTCTGTCTAAAATGGCAACTCCAGCTGTATCTGAAACTTAATAATAAATAAATAAACTCCTTTCAAGAGCACAGATTCTCAAATTAACATCGTTCGATTACTTTTAAAATTGTTCCGATTTTTGACCCGTTCCAAACGTAGCCGGTAGGTGGTTTCAAAGAAATGTAGCAACAGATAGCAGTTTGTTTCCAGTGAGAATAAGTGCGTTACGTTAGATTGTTCCTTTTAACCTTGAAATTTTGGTTTGAACAAGCTGAAAACAAATGTTGACTATGTTATGTTTAAAATGAAAACTAACTCATCCATGATATTACGGTTAATATTACCTTGAGTTGTATCTGTAATACATTGAGACAACGCCTCACCCCGACCATTTGAATGCACTTATGTCATTGTCCTCATAATCTCCTGAGGAGCTAAGCTCAATACAGATGAAAAATATTCAAAATAGGTACCGTATCAGAAGTCACCTCAAATGATTTAATTGCCTACCTTAAAACGAGACTGAAGATAAGAGTGCACGTTTAGAGAATGCATATTACAATATATATAATATACGGGGTCAAGGCAGATCATTTTTCATATTTAGCCACATATTTCTAGACTTTTTGGAAATATATTACTCGACTATAAGGAAACATTAAAAAATAACAGTGAGCATTCATGCTACAACCCCATGAGTTGGAGTAAATGTTGACACCGTTTTTGTGTATGTGTGGCAATTAGTGACCAAGAGCACTATTTTACCAGCATTCTGCTTCAAGCTACAGGTTTCTATCTCAAATCGGAAATACCAAGCGGCCGTGGTTCAGTGGCTTAGAGACCATTCGTTCGTTTCATAAAGTTGTGACATAAGCAGGACTTTTCCAGGTAATACTTATGTATACCACACAACGGACAGAAAGTAAAAAAATACATTATACCCTATGAACAAGAGGGCAAATTGATTTTGCAGTTCTTTTATCTTAAAAACGACATGTAGGGTATATCTATAATGAACCGAGAATTTAACAGCTAATTCATAAAGTGTGGCGAAGAAACGTAAAAATTATAGCATGAAAAGAATGTGCAACGTGTGTGAAAGGTCCTTGCAACTATTTGGCTTCTTCCGCGTCGAGAGTGAACACATACAATTAGTATTAAATGTTATATGCATCGCGAATAATGAAAAATAATCTAACCTACCTTCGCTCGCTCGTCATTATGTCAGTTAATTTTGTGCCAAAATATGTAGCATTCATAACATGAAATTATGCCATTTGTAGTACTCCGCATGGCGCTATGTTTGTGTGTGTGTTGGTTCAATGGCGGGCGTATTTGTATAAATAATTATTAATATTATGATTACTAAAAGCAAATACTTAAATGGACAATTTTGTGGATTTTGTCCTTGCAAGCTCCGCTTTTGTGATATTATCAGGCATTTCCAATTTCATTAAAGATAAAAAGGCACCATTGTTTAACCTGAAATGTCCATTATCTTTATTCAATCTATGCTATCTTTTAAACTATATATTCCTGTTTAATTTTTTATTTCCAGTCATAATTACATAACATAATGTGTTATTAGGCACATTATCTTCAAAATTAACAATTAGCTTCAAATTGGTCTTATCTGATGTAACAACTTTCTTATGTTTCCTAGTATTAATTACATACATTGGTCTATTAGTTAAAAATTCTAGTGTATCATAATACATTTCAGTATTATCACACATATATCCTTTAAAACTTGTATACATATCATATATCTTTAAATACTTACGATTAGCTACATCTAAATTCAATGACTCAAGTGGAAATATTTCATTTCGTATATTTCTAAAATTTATGTTTTGGACCTTACAATGATCAAATTTACTTGAATCATGTTTCTGAGTAGAATAATTTTTATCAGTTTGAAACAAACAAATCACAAAATTAGGCATATCAAATTCATATAAGTTAAATTGAGTGGTTAGATCAAATTTAAAATATTTTCCAGATATTACTTTTTCTAACCATTGATGCATATTAAATTAAATTGGAATATTCTTTGGCTTCAACATATCTGCTCTCAAAATATTAGCATAACTGACATTATAAATTACAACAGGCATTCTAATTTCCATTGATTTAATCACATTTTTTGCAGGATGAGTATTAGTTGTTCCTTCTTGCCGAACATTAATAACTAACTTGAATTTTTACCTAAAACAAAACAATTATCATCATTTTGATTTCTAACAAAAGTATATTTTAATCCACCTTTCCACATAATTTCTTTACAATCAGAACAAAACCCAGGTAGTTGTTTTAGTGGAAATAAATTATTCCTCATTTGTTCTGCTAAATCAATAAAGTCCTTCCCATCCACCTTGATCGTAATTATTCGCTTCTGGTTTTGAAAGTAAACAAGTATTGACAGCAGTTGAAGTTATGCCTGAATAATCAATAATATCTCAAATTTGTCCATGTTTACTAATTTGAATTCGAAAAAATAAGCGAAGAACAAAATTATTAATTAATTTAACATCATCTCCTTCTGTAGTTGAAGGTGCAACTGTATATTCACCATTTGCATCTATTCCTCTGATTTCAAACCGTAAATAACAATCAGCAAAATAGGGGTGAATGAAACCGTCCCCAACATCTATTTTAAACTCTATACTTTTATTAGGTGAATTTAAATTATTTATTGTTTTCTTTCTAGGTTCAAAAGATTGTTTCTTATAGCTCTCAATATGTTCCATTTCTATAGAATAAAATTATTTTGTAAAATTAGTGTTACTTTTGCTCCTCCAAAATTAATAGGTTTTTAATTTTCATCTTTGATGCTAATTACAATTTCATTAATTCTATTATACTGAACATTTAAAAATAGAGGTTAAGGAGGAGAGTAAGTAATTTGATGTTCAAATTCAGTATCAGGTTTAAAACAAGAAATTATATCACTCATTTTATCATCTTTAAGATGCATCCCGCCAGCAATATTACAATGAATATTGATAGTATCAAATAGAATAAAAGAAGGAATATTTTCTCCAATTCAACTCTTTCCACTTTCTAATATTTCATTTCCAACAAATCCTAAAACCTCTCCAAATGTTTATAATTCTAGATTTTTATCCCTTATAGTAATTTCAACTCTATTTAACATTTTATTTTCAGTTTTTCCAAAACTATTTAATGAATCTAAATAATATTCTCCCTCTGATACTGTTATTTCTTCATCCCCGTGTACAAATTGGTTATTTTCAGCAATACAAAATAATAATAATAAATCACAGCCATATTCAATCCACTAGTGGATGAGGCCTCTTTCGGAATGTAGGAGCTGGTCTACTGCTCCTACGCTGACCATACGGGTTGGGAGATTAGAGCCGAAGCTCTCACTGTGATCGCCACTGTATTCACAGCAGCTCCCCAATTGTCCTCACGATGCTGGGTTAACACCGAAATTTTTGAGCCCCCACCGGGAATATTAGGTGTTAAATATGTTGTGTGGAAACCAACTTTTAAATCAATATTTTGATTACTTATTGGATAATTAACTCTTATTTTGAGAACAGAATTATTTCCAGATAACATGTATGTATTCATTTATTAAGACAGAGAACTTGTAGTATTTTAATTTGCTTAAAATATCACTTAAAGTATTAACATTTTTAAAACTATTAAACATAAATGACCACATATAACAGCTCGAAATTCTTGAAATCATTCGTCATTATAATACATATTAGACCCTAAATATTTAATTAAAGATTTAGGAGGAGGTCCACCGTAAGAATCAAATATATATTTATCATTATTTCTCTTCCAATAAAAAATCCAATGTGTTCCAATATTATTAGATTGGTCTAAATTAACAATTCCACATTCAGGTTTATTTGGTTGTTTTGGGAGTTCATCAATCATACATCCACCTCTGAAATAATTTATTTTTAATTGCTTTAAAAGTTTCTCAATATCAAAATCAGATAAGGGTTCTAATATTTAATGTTGTTTTTTTTTAAAAAAAAACTGAACTTTTCTACATTGCCCTATTTGGTCTTTTAAACTCTTCAAGTGCTTCATTATCTTTTTTAATTATTTTGCTTCACTAACTGTTGAAGCATCAACACCACTAGCAATACCAGCAGTTACTGGTAATGCTCCTAATACTGTAGCTAATGTAACTAGAAATCCACCAACATGTTTTTTTCTTTTTTCAAGCTGTCTAAGTTGAGTTAAACTTAAAGATAATAATGCTCCTTTATTGTCCTTAATCGCATTTTTCTTATCACGCACTTATTTTTCAGTAAGAATGGAATCACTATTTAATTCATGTAATTCTTTTGGAGGAAAATAAACATTTACAGATTTTATTATAATTTATTACAAAAAAATTTACAAACATAAACTAATTTTTTGTTTAAAATTTATAACAGTTCCTACTCCTAATGCAGCTATTTTTCAGGAACATTTGTAAAAACTCTACTCCACGTATTATTTTCTAATATTTTATCGAATTTATGACATGTTTTGAAATCTTTATTTTCATGATAGGTAATATCATGTTCTTTACATGCTTCATCCAGTTCATGAATTCCCTTATCACCTCTATTTAGTCTTCCTTCAAGCTTCGTATAGGTGCCACAATATCGGTACCCAGGTATATTCATTTCAGGCATACCTTTTAAATTTAAAATATCATTTATTAACCGTTTTCCATATTTCCCATTATTCCAAAATCTAGGAGTATTTATAATTATAATTAAGTATCCAATACCTTTAGGATCATTTGGAATAAAATTTGTTAATCTGGAACTAATCATGTTCATAATACTAACCTTCCCGTTATACATATTATCATTTCTTCACCAGCACCCATTCACCACCCATTTCTTCACCAGCTATAACAACCAATCGATCAATTAATTTTCTGACGTCATCCATACATACAAATTCTTTTGGTGTATTTGTATATTTTTTAACTCCTGTCCCAAATTTTGGTCAACTTCGTCTTATGTATTTTTCATATATTGGTTTAATGTACAGAGTGAGGCAAAAGTCGGTTAACACCCCTGTAGCACACGAACGGCTTGGTGTTCACAATTGGATCACGGTATATGTTGTTCGGGTAGGTCGTGGACCATATTAAACGACATGGATGTCATGGTGGCCATCTTGGATCCAACTTTGGAATTTTAAATGGTTAGGGGGCATGTGGGGTATCATTTGACACCAGCGCGAGCTCAGATAAACAATGTTGCAGTCCATTTTCACTTACTTGTATTGGTTAAGAAGTTATTGCGTTACAAAGTGCGAAAATTGGACATTAGAGCATGTTGTTCACTGTTGTTCCATGTGATGTAAGATGTCGCCAACAATCCCAGAATGCATCGAGATCGTGGAAAAGAGTGGTGGACGATCTGCCAGGGTAATTGCGGCGGAGTTTAATGCATCCCACCCAGAGACATCTCACACGTTGCAGTGTTCTAGTTGCTGATGAAGTTCCATGAAACGGCTCTGTGCACGACAAGGATCGATCTTGACGCCCACGGACCGCTACTGCCGACGACAAGGTGACAGACGCGTTGGTTGCTGTTGTGAAAAGCCCAAAACGCAGTTCTCGTCGTGTGGCATCCATACACGAATCAGTCAGCGATCAGTGCTACGGGTGCTGCATGTGAACAAGTGGCACCCGCACAAGCAGCAGCTCCAGCAGCGTTTAACAGAGGATGATCCAGACAGGCGCGTGCAGTTTCCAGAATGGGCTACAGCAAGGTGTACGGACGATCCCATGTTCCCATTATGTGTTTCTTTCAGTGATGAGGCATTGTTTTTGGTCCACGGAGAGGTAAACAAACAAAATCACAGATTGACACAAACCCAGATTAGCGCCAAGACAGCAAAGAGGTGGGTGGGGAAAGATGATGGTCTGGTGTGGAATCTGGAGGACGCGCATTATTGGACCGTTCTTCATCCACGGCACCCTGACTGGTGAGAAATATCGTGCTCTGCTCGAGGATAAAGTGTTCCCTGCCCTCTTGAATGAGGCCGGTGCTTTCCCATTCTTTTTCTAGCAAGACGGGGCTCCACCTCACTATGCGTTATGTGACGCCAATGGTTCGATACACAATTTCCGGGCAATTGAATAGGGCGACGGGGACCCATAGAGTGGCCACCACGATCCCAAGATCTTACGCCGCTGGACTTTTTTCTCTGGGGCCATCTGAAAACCCTTGTGTATCAAGTACCAATCCGTGATATCCACCATTTGATGCAGCGCATTTCCAATGTTGTGAAACCATCGACCCAGACATGCTGTTGCGAGTCGATGCGGATTGACAGAGGCGCCTTGCAGTGTGTCTTGCTCAAGAAGGACAGCACATAGAGCACATGTTGCAATGCCCAATTTTCACATTTTGTAACGCAATAACTTCTTAACCAATACAGGTAAGTGAAAATGGAATGCGCCATTGTTTATCTGAGCTCGCACTGGTGTCAAATGATAACCCACATGCATCCCTTCCTCTTTTAAAGTTCCAAAGTTGAATCCAAGATGGCCGCCATGACACCCATATCGTACAATATGGTCCATGACCCACCTGAACAACATATACCTTGACTAAGTCGGGTGTTAACCGACTTTTGCCTCACCCTGCAATTAACATATTTATAACCACGATCAGAGTTAACTTTTCTACTTCTATCATATCCCTTAAATACAGCTTCAGATTCTAAAATAACAACTGTATAATTTTCCAAATCATCAGCAGATATCTATTCTGAATTAGGTTTCTTTTTTGTTAAAAGTTCCCCTAACCCTTTTGTCCCTGAATACTGTTTATTTCCAATAATTTAATTATCAGCATACTTAACATCTAAGTTTCCAATTTTACTTTCTCCTACATGAGTAGGACGTATCCCAAATACCATGTCTCTATCTTTTGATTTATTTTTTTTTCGTTCAATTTCACCAATGTATTCTAGTGCTTCAACTTTATCTTTGATTTCACCTCGTATTGGACTAGTATAAAGAGGTAATTCTAATAAATTTGGATTTATTGTAGATGTTTTATGGACTACTGGAACTAGTGTGGAAATTCAATTTTTATTTTTTTCTGCTAAGTTAGATATCTTTTCCCCAATTTTTTCAACATCCTGTATTGTATCAATAAGAGGTTGATACTATTTTTAAAATTTTTCATATGTTCCTTTATTTTTTCTATAATTTCTTTGAAGCTTTTAGTTAATTCCTCCTCTAATTTTAAATCGTTTGGAGCTGTTTTAATATTATAAGGATTCATTTATTAAGTATAAAAACTTTTAATGTTTTTACGTGTACATTCATGTTTAATGTTCAAGTTTATGTTTATGAATAAAGTTTACGTTTTTGTTTATTATTAAATGAGTAAGATACATTTGTGAAATTGAAAAAAGAATTATTTAAATTGAATAGATAGAGATATGATATTTGGGATACGTCCTATTCATGGAGGAGAAAGTAAAATTGGAAACTTATACTGATAATAAGTTAAGTGTGCTGATTATTGGAAATAAACAGTATTCAGTGACAACCAAGTCGACCAAAAGTTGCGACAGGAATTTAAAAAAATACACCAAAAGAGTTTGTATGGATGGATGACGTCAAAAAATTAATTGATCGATTTGTTGATTTAGCTGGTGAAGAAATGGGTGGAAATTATAATGTGTATAACGAGAAGATTAGTATCATCAATATGACTGTTCTAGATTAACAAATTTTAGAATATTATGATCAAGGAATTCGAAGTGCTAATTCCAACGCGGATATTAGCATCGCGTGATCACAAGACAGTCGCTAGTATTCGCTGCCAATATTGGCTGCTATCATTAGCAGCTACGAATAGCGAGCACACTAGTTTCGTGTGACAGAGGCTAAACAAGCGACGAAGTTAGTAGCTTCCGTTTCTGAATAGCAAAAGGTAGTACGACGTTAACAAAATACTACCTAGTCGTACGATTATCTACTGACTAGCGACTTCTTTCTGAATACGACTGATGTTGTAATTGCGTATTCTAAGTATAACACGTGTTTCAATTGTCTATTCACCCAAATCGTAAGAAAAGGGTTAGCCATGAACATAGAAATAAAGCCGCACTAGATCCTCACTAGAAGTTTCTAAATGATAGTGGTCTTAGAGCTGCTTTCCTTTGAAGCTTGCGCTGCTTGCGATTTGGGTGAATTGCCAATTGACACACGAGTTTCATTAAGTTAACAATAAAACATGTGTTTCAATTGACTACTCACCCAAATCGCAAGCAAAGCAAGATTTCATGAAAATCAGCCCTAATGCGTGTTTCAATTGTCTATTGACCCAAATCGCAAGTCAAGCAAGCAACCCAAGCTTTAATGAAAAGCAGCCCTTACTCCAACAAGAAGTAGGTGTTTATTGCACAAACGGCTGCCGACAGCATTTGAGAAACAGCCGAATGCACCCGACAGATCACGAATGCTTGGGGTCGAGAATTCACGCAACTTCTAGCAAAGGAGGAAACTAGCAGGGGCAGAGAGAAGTATAGTTTAGAACGGCAGCGGTCAGTCCTGCAGGAAGTCAGAGGGTCAAAATGCCCGGGTTTGGACTGTAGACTGCCAGGACACCGACACGGGAACTCGAACGGACCTATACGTGGCGACTCTCAACTGTAAGTCACTTGCAGGAGAGGACAAATTAGAAGAACTGCAGAATGAACTCAAGAGGATTAAGTGGGACATCATAGGACTATCAGAAGTGTGGAGGAAGAATGAAGAACAGTTGGAACTACCGTCAGGGCACACGTTCTACTTCAAAGGAACAAAAACTGGAAAAGCGACAGGCGTTGGCTTTATAATTAATAAAGACCTGAAGTCACGGATCACAGAAATTGAAGGAATTTCAGATAGAATCGCGCGGGTAGTAATAAAAATTAACAAGAGATACAGTATGGAAATTATACAAGTGTATGCTCCAACAACCTCATACCCGGAGGAGGAAGTCGAAGACCTATACGAGGAGATCCAGAAGATTTTGAATAGTAGCAAATCGCATTACAAAATTGTAATGGTAGACTTCAATGCGAAAGTAGGAACCAAGCAGAGCAGTGACACGAAAGTGCGAAACTTTGGATTTGGCAAAAGAAACAAGAGAGGAGAGAAGTTAGTGGAATTCTCAGAAGCCAACAGACTGTCTATTTC
>JAGDQP010005775.1:49383-76079 GCA_022664845.1 Lepisma saccharinum | reverse complement strand
ATCAAACGCGATTTAACGGTGGTCTATCATTTGCCGTATGTTTTGTTTCGAATGTGGCGTCAGGAGGGGAAAGGGGGCATATGCCATGTTAGCCCCCCCTAAAATTTATTGTCTTATAATTAAAATTCCAATGGCGATCAAACGAGAGTGAACGGTGTTAAAAGGCGATCTTAAATAACTTTAAGGCTGTAAAATATTTTCACAGTAAAAATTCACGGAATTTCTATTTTCTGGCCCCACGGGTCCTTTTTTGAGTTTCAAATTTTGTAATAATGAAACGCGATCAAACGAAAGTGACTGGCGATCAAACGCGATCTAACGATGGTCTATCATTTGCTGTATGTTTTGTTTCGAATGTGGCGTCAGGAGGGGAAAGGGGGCATATGCCATGTTAGCCCCAACTAAAATTTATTTTCTTATAATTAAAATTCCAATGGCGATCAAACGAAAGTGAACGGTGTTAAAAGGCGATCTTAAATAACTTTAAAGCTTTAAAATATTTTCAGAGTAAAAATTCACGGAATTTCTATTTTGTGGCCCCACGGGCCCTTTTTTGAGTTTCAAATTTTGTAATAATAGAACGCGATCAAACGAAAGTGACTGGCGATCAAACCCGATCTAACGATCGTCTATCATTTGCCGTATGTTTTGTTTCGAATGTGGCGTCAGGAGGGATAAGGGGGCATATGCCATGTTAGCCCCCCCTAAAATTTATTGCCTTATAATTAAAATTCCAATGGCGATCAAACGAATGTGAACGGTGTTGAAAGGCGATCTTACCTTAATTTAAAGATTTATAGTATTATCAGAGTAGAAATTCACGGAATTTCTATTTTGTGGCCCCACGGGACCTTTTTTAGTTTCAAATTTTGTAATAATGGAACGCGATCAAACGAAGGTGACTGGCGATCAAACGCGATCTAACGATGGTCTATCATTTGCCGTATGTTTTGTTTCGAATGTGGCGTCAGGAGGGGAAAGGGGGCATATGCCATGTTAGCCCCCCCTAAAATTTATTGTCTTATAATTAAAATTCCAATGGCGATCAAACGAATGTGAACGGTGCTAAAAGGCGATCTTACCTCACTTTAAGGATTTATAATATTTTCTGAGTAAAAATTCCAATAATTTCTATTTCGTGGCCCCACGGGCCCATTTTTGAGTATCAAATTTTGTAATAATGGAACGCGATGAAACGAAAGTGACTGGCGATCAAACGCGATTTAACGGTGGTCGATCATTTGCCGTATGTTTTGTTTCGAATGTGGCGTCAGGAGGGGAAAGGGGGCATATGCCATGTTAGCCCCCCTAAAATGTATTGTCTTATAATTAAAATTCCAATGGCGATCAAACGAAAGTGAACAGTGTTGAAAGGCGATCTTAAATAACTTTAAAGCTTTAAAATATTTTCAGAGTAAAAATTCACGGAATTTCTATTTTGTGGCCCCATGGGTCCTTTTTTGAGTTTCAAATTTTGTAATAATGGAACGCGATCAAACGAAAGTGACTGGCGATCAAACGCGATTTAACGGTGGTCTATCATTTGCCGTATGTTTTGTTTCGAATGTGGCGTCAGGAGGGGAAAGGGGGCATATGCCATGTTAGCCCCCCTAAAATTTATTGTCTTATAATTAAAATTCCAATGGCGATCAAACGAATGTGAACGGTGCTAAAAGGCGATCTTACCTTACTTTAAAGATTTATAATATTTTCAGAGTAAAAATTCACGGAATTTCTATTTTGTGGCCCCACGGGTCCTTTTTTGAGTTTCAAATTTTGTAATAATGGAACGCGATCAAACGAAAGTGACTGGCGATCAAACGCGATCTAACGATGGTCTATCATTAGCCGTATGTTTTGTTTCGAATTTGGCGTCAGGAGGGGAAAGGGGGCATATGCCATGTTAGCCCCCCCTAAAATTTATTGTCTTATAATTAAAATTCCAATGGCGATCAAACGAATGTGAACGGTGTTAAAAGGCGATCTTACGTTACTTTAAAGATTTATAATATTTTCAGAGTAAAAATTCCAGGAACTTCTATTTTGTGGCCCCACGGGCCCATTTTTGAGTATCAAATTTTGTAATAATGGAACGCGATCAAACGAAAGTGACTAGCGATCAAACGCGATCTAACGATTCTCTATCATTTGCTATGTTTTCAGAATGATATTCATTGTTGGGGAGGCTGGCACCAAGTTAGCCCCCCCTAGTAATTTTTCGTTTTATTTGTTATTGTAAACGAGATCAAACGAAGTTTGTTGGCGATCAAACGCGATCAAACGACGATCAAACGATTTAAGTAGTTTTTGTTCCAAAACTCATAATTGGGGGGGCTAACCCCTATACCTGTGGGGTTTGCGCCGACAGATCCTACTCGGTGGAGAGTTTTATTCGTGTTTGATTTTTGTTTGTGCAATTCAATCTGATTACCCGAGAAGGGAAGGAGTAACCCTAATTTCAGAATTCAGAATCCCTGCTAGTACGCCGTTTTCATTTTATTTCACAACATGAGCTACTTGGTTTAACCAGCAGAATCATTGGGGAATTTTAAAGGATGTTAGAGGAGGGGATGCAAACGGAGCAGTTGTCCACAAAATCCTTTCTCCTCCACCCCAA
Organism: Lepisma saccharinum; assembly: GCA_022664845.1. Lineage (NCBI taxonomy): Eukaryota > Metazoa > Arthropoda > Insecta > Zygentoma > Lepismatidae > Lepisma > Lepisma saccharinum. Next base: position 73,462 of record JAGDQP010005775.1, on the reverse strand, counting down.
TCACACAGTAGACTCTTAATGTTCTACTAATTAAAGAATTGTCAAAGAACCTACATGATATTTCTAATTATATGATATGGAGTAATTTTAATATCTTGTAGTAAAATACTTTTCGAAAAACATTTGTTTTTATTTATACGCGTATATAAAATAGTCATTCTTATTTATTTGAAGCTATCTACAAAATCGAAGTCCTGATCATTGTATCAGAATCGTATCGTGTTTGTGAAACAGATGCTTGAGTGGGTGGAATAGTAGCGTTGCCCCAGCATTGCATTGTATTAATTTATTCCGAAATTAATTAGACATGTGTTTTTTGAATGAGACTCTGCCTGTTACCCCACAATTGCATTGTGTGGATTGATAGCTCGCTATTTGAGACACTTTCCCTTGAATGAAACTACAAACAAGTTGTTTGTTGAACGAATTTCTATAGACGCCACACATTTTAATACTGTGGGTTGAGAGGTTGCTAATATGCCGCGAGGCTCTTCCATCTTGTTCGAAGAAGAAAAAATATAGAAAAAATTTATGAGTTTTGAAAAGAAAAGGGGGGAAAAGAGTTAAAGAAAAATTTTTAATTTGTAACCGAAGCCACAACAGGCGCTTAAGTCCCTAAGGGTTGAAAGTTAATTTAGTTTAAGAAGAAGAAGAAAAAAGAACGCGTGCAGGAATTCATTTACCCAGCTTGGTTGTTGGAATCAATTGTGATCAGTATTCGGTTTGTTTATTACTGAACAGTACAGTATTGTGGCAAGACGTGTGTGTTATTTTGTACGAATTAAGGAGACAATTTTCTGGTAAGTAAAAACAAAAACATTGACTCGTTGTTTTTTAAAATGACTGGACAAGAAGAAATTAACAAAACAGAATATTTTTAAATTTTTGAAACGTTCATTGAGTCACCTTGTTTTTATATGTAAGTCACAATAATTTGGGGTATTTGTTACGTGAGATGAACTGATTTTTCACTTTATACAATTTACGCAGCAATGTCAATCAATTGACAATATAATATTTTATTATTATTTAATTTATTTTAAATATTGTTTTGCAATTTTAAAATGGTAATTTATTAAAAGCTTAAGTTAACTTAATTTTTTACTTTGCCCCATCACGATTCGGCTTTCCATATCTAGTTAAAATGCATACCAAGGCCTCAACAGGGACTCGAACGTGGGACCTTAGACTCAATGGACTATTGGCGCAGACCGCTTGGCTAATAAAATGTTAATTTATTGACGTTGACGTTAAGAAAATTACAGCTACATTTTGTATTTCTGCATGTTGATTTTATACGTAAAGAAACATGAAGTTAGTACCTCCGTATTTGTTTGTTGAAACTAAGAAATATCACAGGGTGGGAACCGCCCAGGACTTATGTCAACTTATTATTGCAGTATTTGTATGATGGGACTGAGGGAAAATAAGAAAAACGCAGTTAGTAAATTACGTGTTTTTTTTAATTTTGGGTAAGGTATAAATATAACAAGGAGGCCAGGACTTATATGAAATTAATACTGTGGTATTTGCATGGTCGGACTGAGGGGGAATCTTGACAAATTTTATTGACGGAATTACTTTTTTTTTGTTACTTTGGCTAGAGCAAAAATTTAGGAAAAAGTATGGGAACTAGGACGGAGGGGGTATAGAACTAATATTAAAGTGCACATTTCTGTATTTGCCTGGTGGGACTGAAAAAAATATTTAAAATTTTATTGAGTGAAATGCGTATTTTGGCTTATTTTTTGTAAATAAAACTGTACGAATATATTTTAACCGTAAATTAATTACAATGTTTTTTCTGTTTATTTTCAGATCTGTGAATCATACTTAAAATAGGACGAGAATAAGGACAAAAATAACGTCGTTGGAAACACTATAAGGTAAGACTAAGTATTTTGTTTCTGCTGATTTTAAAAGGATGAATAATAGAAACATACACGCCTTAAAGGATAGCAAACACAAGCACTAATCATGGCAAAGAAACGTACGTTATTTAAAAAAGAAATATTTTGTTTAAGCATGACTAAAATTAAAAGGTAGGCGTCCAATACTCTATGATACAAACATGTTACAGAATACGTAAGGAGGCTATGGTGGCTCATCTGTAGAGCGCTCACCTTTGGTGCTAGGGGTTGTTGCTAGGTCGATCGGTGATAGAATTGATGCCTGCTAATGCCAGGTGGACTTTGTGGTGGACAAACACCGTGTGCGTGGGTTTTGTCGGGGTGCTTCTGTTTTTTTTACTTTTTTCATTGCACCTATTTATCCCATTATCATTCATACGGCCTGAGCCATACTTACCTAAACGCCTTAAATTAAATTTAAACAGAATACGTAATATAGTTGGCCAGGACTGCAAGCACTTGAAGACAATTTTGTTTTATGAATTCCTATTTTTTAAAAAAAGAAATATATTTATGTATGACTAAAATTAAAAGCACGGGGGGAAAGCACATTTTGAAACACATTTGTTACAGAATACGTAATATAGTTGGCCAGGACTGCAGGCACTTAAAGACAATTTTGTTTTATGAATTCCTATTTTAAAAAAGAAAGAAAGAAATATATTTATGCATGACTAAAAAGAAAAGCACGCGGGCGTACAGTACATTTTGAAAGACAATTGCTACAGAATACGTAATGTAGTTGGCCAGTACTGCAAGCACTTGAAGACAATTTTGTTTTATGAATTCCTATTTTAAAAAAGAAATATTTTGTTTATGCATGACTAAAAAGAAACGCATGTGGCGCGCTGAACACATTTGTTTGCTTTATGTGAGCGAAAATTACAAAATTTGGTAGAATGGTGTATTTTAATGAGTATATTGCGAAATTATTTTAAAACATTGAAAAATTGCGTTTTTTAAAACAAAGATGGCGGCAAAAATCCATTTTCCACATTATTCAAGATAGGAACATGAAACTTTATATCTAAGTATTTTACGTATAGTAGTTAAAGAAACTATTTTAAAAATTGTAAAATCGCCTTTTTAAAACAAAGATGGCCGCCAAAATAATATTTATCGCACGGATTGTTAGAGCTGAAATTTGGTATGAAAGTACCTTATGCATAGCAGTTCAACAAAATATATGATTTTTTGGAATAGTTTGCATATTTGATTAAAAATGGCCGCCAAAATACTAATTTGTTAACCGTTTATGGCAGACACATGAAATTTAGTATGAAGATGAATCATTACACGTAGCTTACATTAAAGGACTTACGCAAGTGGTAAAAACAAAGTAAAGCTAAGCTATTGATTAAAATTATTTAACAAAAGTACATTTTAATACCAATTTTAATGTTGTTAATAAATGTAATTAAGTATCGTAGAGTTAAAAGAGTTTTGTTATTATTTTTGCAGATTCGAACTCATTCCCTTGAAGGTGAAGTTTCACATTAGACAGAGAAAGAAAGACAAATTACAAGAACCAATTGTTGGTGCAGAAACTAAAATTAATTTGAATATATTGGAGTCTGTTGGTGTTCGCTGGTTTGGAAATTGAAGTAAGTGTTATTTTTTTTTGATGATGATGATTTTATATTGAGAGTCGACCGAATGTTAGAAAGAAAAATAGTGTCTAACATGGTCGGAAAATGTATGCCCTCTTTGTTGTACAAGCGCTATAAATATTAAAATAATATTAGAAGTAAACTTTACATTTTGTTGAAAGCTAGAGAACATTTGCAGTCATAGTGGTTCAAGATTTTCCTTTTTGTAGAAAGAGAATAAATTTATATATTTTTTGTCAATTTTACCTAAAATTGTGAAATAATCAAAGAAAGAAAAAATAATCCTTGTTGATATGACCAAATCATGGCGCACAAGATGTGGTTTTTGAAAATACATAATCTTTAGTTTTTAACCACTGCCGAAATAACATTTCTCCTTAACAAGACCTTAGTATTTTATTTTGAAATAGTTGACTGCTCATATAAAAATGTAATAGTGTTTTTAACTTATAAAAAGGCAATAACAAACCACTATTAGTTTACCTTGTAATAATAATTTGTTGTTGAACACATACCACTACTGCATGTGGAAATGAAATATTATTTGTTCTTGACTCCTTTTGAAGTTGATTGTTTGCACTTTTGATTTAAATCTTTTTTGAAACCAGTACTCCATGTTCAATTGAAATACTTGACTTTTGACTTTTTAAAAATCTTTTTTAAAAACATTCTTTTGAAACCACTACTCCATGTTAAAATGAAATACTTGATTTTTGGCTTTTTTAAAAAAAAGTTCTGTTGCAAAAACATACTTTTGATTTAAATCTTTTTTGAAACCAGTACTCCATGTTCAAATGAAATACTTGATTTTAAAAATTTTGTTGCAAAAGCATTCCTTTTTAAGGTATAACAAACTACAATTTTTGTTAGTTGCGTTTAGAGTTCGAGTGCGGGAACACCGTTTTAATTACGTTGTTGTTTCTTTACTATTTTAGAAAGAAGACCATCATGAATCCATTAGACAACATTTTTGCCTAGTTTTCAAATACACCAACACTTGACGGAAACACCATGGTGGCCCTTTGGCGCGACATCTGCTACGGGTATAGTTGCGGTTTACGCCCTACAACAGATTTTGTAAGTACTGAATTTACTTTGTAATTTTGTGATTTATTTTGTACCTTTGTGATTTATTTTGGGACAGAGTTGAACAATGCATAGCCCTCTGTCAGTCTATAGGGGATGTTTTGGCATTGTATAATACAGCTCCGTGGAAATTTGAGGGCCTAATTCAGGTATTGCAAGATCGATTTCATCAATTATGGTATCAACGCCGAATTGATTTGGATAGATTAGAGTCTGCTCTTCTTTTCAAATTATTCGGTTTTCAGTATGCCTATCATTTAATGGTGGAATTAGAAAGCATGCTTCCCTTACCATTTACAATGAATACGAATATAAATTTTGATAATGGCAACATTATGCAGTATCAAGCACAATTGGGAAGTGAAGTACAAACTGTAATTCCACCGCTAAATGATTGTCAGTTTCAGCATGATGGGGGACACTTCAATATGAATATTTGTAATCGTGAAATGGTAACTGCTGCATACGAGTTTGATGGTAATATTTTGCCGCGACCGCCAATTAGGGAACTTGATGAAAATGGGCTTGTTGAAATATTTCATGTTCCTGCTATTACCCCCCCCCCCATCTCCACCAATGCAACAAGAAGAAAGCACTAGTTCTATGACTAGTGCAATAAATACTGCAATAGATCTGTTAAGGAAGTAGATTCAAGAAGAAACGAAAAACTGGTACCTTTGCCCACTCCTGCAATGGAAATTGAAGAAAATTCAAACGAGCCATTGCTTGATTTACTTGGTGGCGTCAGTCCAACACTGAATGCTACGCTACCACCACCTATGGTGCCTGTTTTAGCTTCTAATTATCATAACAATAATGGTATTGCACCAACGGATTCAAACTCTGAGTTGATGTCTTTAATTTTCGAATATGATGTATTTAATCGTACAATTAGACAAATAGGTCCAAATGAACAAAATAGACGTGATGATTTTGATAACGTAAATGTTTGTACTCCGCCTTCAGCAGAGGAGTTGTGTATGCAAACAAATTCAAAGAGGAATAGAAAAAGGACCTTTAACAGAGCACAATCACCTACAGCTAAAGCCTACGATCAACAGCGTAATATTCTTGTTGAAACAGGCTCATCAAGTAATGTTCCCCCTGTAGTTCACAGATTGTTTGGTAATGTTACACCAAATAATATAGAACAAGAGGCACTCAAAAATTAAGTAAAAAGAATGGCGTTGCACCTTCTGCTTGGAAACCGTGGAAGCCTGCAGAAAATATATGTGGTAGTGTAAATGGACCGCCAGAGGACTTTACCATTGTATCTAGCAGTCAAAGAAAATTTGCACATTTCGGTCTTTTTGGAAGAGAAATAACTTTGGGAAACACTGATCAAGTATCAGTTGTGGACCCAGAGCAATACGTTAATAAATTATTTGAATTTTCCACAAGACCTATTCTATCAGGAATTCCAGAATATGCATACGCTGGATTAACTGTTGATAGCAGTAACTCCACCACTAACAACCCAGTATTTGTTTCTTGGCGTTTAAGAGATGAACTGACTCCCGAACTTATTTTACAAACATTAGAAAATGTTCTCAATTCCAATGAGAGTGTTTTGATGGGAGAATTGAAAATTAAAGTCCACTGGATTGATCCTCGATTTGGCCAGGGAGGAGGAGCACTTACTTAGCGTGCAAATAAATTAGTGGATAAAGGGTTGTTTCTTTTGGCCGGCACAATAGAACCTCCAAATCATATTTATTGCTTGCCACAAAGTTTGATTTTGGTCCAGGCAAGAGCAGATGGAAATCGTTCCCTGACACAAAACCTTCAAAATACAAAAATCATCCAAACATGTGGATAGATAGAGCAAAAGAACTATGTCTTAAAGCAGGTATTGACATTCAAAAAATTAACGGGTGTACGAATAGAGAAGTACATATGTTCCAACAACAATCACTTCCGCATTACCAAATTGTAGTTTATGAGAAAAACGCCGAAACAAGATAAATTATTAAAGTATACAGTGGTCTACCTGCTCCAACTCAGTTGTTCATTGATTTTCGAAATCACCACTACAGTGTAATTCCATCTATTAGAAAATACCTATTAGTACATAAGTATTGCACATATTGTTTACAGGGGTACAACGTCAAGTCAATGTACCATAAATGCGAAATTAAATGTTCGTATTGTGAAGAGTACCATTGCATTACACAAGAAGAAAAAGGTCGATTTCCATGCGATGCTTGCCATAGAATATTTCCGTCGTTAAACTGTTTGGTTAATCATAAAGTTCCCTCAAAGAAAAGTAATAGATCCATATGTCAGGATAAGAAAGAATGTGGAACTTGTAATAGACTTGTAAATATGCGTCCTTGTCCCCGAAAACAAAAGGACATTTGTGGAGAAATATACTGCTCCTTATGTGAAAAATTTGCGTTACCCGGATATGACTGCTATGTACAAGCATTAAAGCAACAACATTATGATAGATAACTTGCCATTATATTTGAGCGCGAGACTCAACTGTTAGACGCTAATGAAAAGGGGGAAAGGGAACATGAAGTGAACTTGGTTTGTTGTTCGCATAGGTGCAACCAATGCTGGAATGAAACGAATGCAAAAGTTCCCTGTGATAATTGTGGCGATTCAAATAATGGTAGCGTTAGAGACTTTATCTTTAGGACAATGAGAGAATTTATAAAGCATGTATTAATTGCCAGGCCTAAATTTCAAAAGGTAGTGTGTGATTCACACAACGGATCTGGTTTTGACAAGATACTGGCTGCAAGAAACTTGATTGAAGACCAAGTTCATGGAAAAAAATATGCAATGTATCATGAACGGCCAGAAAATTGTTCAAATGATTTTAAATGAACGTATTATTTTTAGAGATACTCTGCTTTACATGAACAATAAACTTAGTAATTTGCCAGACACTGGGTCTTGATGAAAATTTAAAGAAAGGCGAGTTTCCGTACCTGTTCAACACCAAGCAAAATGAAAATTATGATGACCCCATTCCAGATCTGAAATGGTTTGACATTGAAAATAAATCTGAAAATGATGAAAAAGCATTAAGGGCATGGCATGATACATGCAAGAAGGATCCCAACTATAAATTTAATATGCAAAAAGAACTAATTAGTTACCGTCAGAATGATGTGTTATTGTTAACGCAGGCAGTTGTGAAATTTTCCAATATTATTGAAGAAAAAACAGGGGGAATAAAGTGTTTTTTAAGTAGTCCTACTATTGCCAGTATGGCTATTAGTGTGTTTAGGACATTATATCTAGAACAAAATAGTATAGCCATTTTACCACCATTAGGATTTCAGCACCGGGACAAGCAAAGTAAAAAGGCTTTGCAATGGCTAGAATATTTGGCACATACTACGGGTAAAAAATTAAACATAGTGCTAATGGAGGAGAACAAAAAGTAGGTCCCTACAAAGTAGACGGATATTTTAAAGATCAAAATACAGGAGAAGTAACTAGAGCTGAATTCAATGGGTGCTTCTTTCATACTTCCGTCATACTTCATTAGATGTTGGAGAAAGTCTTGAACAACGGTATGACCGTACCGTGAAAAAGGCAGAATATATTCGGAGTCTCAAAAACACAACATTGATTGAAATATGGGAATGCGAATGGGATAAACAAGTCAAGAAAAATAAAGATATACAGCAGTTTATTAAGACCCACTGCGCAAATGTTTATGACGGATTAATCCCGAAACTTGCATTTAAGGGAGGAAGGACAGAATGCTTCCGTAGTCTGTATAAATGCAGTGAAAAACAGCAAATACCATATTTGGATATCACGAGCTTGTATCCATGGGTTATGGCTAGAAAAAACCTATCTGTAGGCATGCCACGCGTGTACAAAAACAATTTTCCAGAACTGAATAAAGTACACGGACTTGTAGATTGCACTATTTTACCACCAAGTAATCTGAAACTTCCGATTTTGCCTTTTTCATGTAATTCAAAATTACTTTTTGGTTTATCCAGAACGTGTATGGAAAAAACTAATAATAATGACTGCCACCATACAGAAAAAGAAAGGGAATTCAGGGGAACTTTTGCCACACCAGAACTTCATGAAAGTTTGAAACGGGGATATCAAGTAAAAGAAATCCATGAAGTCTGGGGATTTAAAATGAAATCTGGCTTATTTGAAAAGTATGTGGGAAGTCTCCTTACAATGAAGCAGGAAGCCAGTGGATTTCCTGCCGATTGTAAAACAGAAGAACAAAAACAGCAGTATATAAAACTATGAAAAACATGAAAGTATTCAAATGAAGTACGACAAAATTGAGAAAAAACCAGGAATGCGTTACATTGCTCAATTATTTTTGAATTCCCTGTATGGCAAATGGGGGCAACGCACAAACTTATCAGAATCTAAAATTGTCGAGGATAGTGCATCATTTTTGAATATCATGCTTAATCCAAATTATGAAGTTTCGACAGTAACACCCGTAGGAGAAAACAGTTTAATTGTAACGTACAAGGACAAGGAAAAGGAAAACAAACCATTGCCATTTTCGAATGTTGGTTTGGCCGCATTTATCACATCAAGGGCGCGTCTACGGTTGTATGAATTAATGGATACTGTAGGATATGATAAACTTTTGTATGTGGATACGGATTCCATCATGTATATCCACAATAAAAACGAAAAGCCGCCTCTGGATACTGGCATGTACCTTGGCGAATTAACCAATGAAATCCCTGATGGGTGGTATATGAATTTGTTTATTAGTTTAGGTGCAAACAATTATGCGTAAAGTATACAGGAAGTCGCAACAGGAAGAGTCAAAGACATTTTGAAAATTAGAGGCATCACCTTAAACTACCGAAATAAAGACGAAATTACTCTGGACCATTTATATGATTTGATCACCGAAAAAACAAAAAGAAAGTTATTTTTCTCCAAATAATATTCAAAGAAAACCGGGATTTGTGATTGTGTCTAAACCTGAAACCAAGACACACCAGGTAACTACCAGTAAACGCCGAAGAATTATTGAAGACATTACAATCACAGACTATACAACCTTACCCTATGGCTACAAACAAGATTGAAGAAAAAAATTGCACTAGTAGTAGAACTTGTGAATATAAAAACAAAACGTTTTTACGTTACAACTTGTCATTTGCATTCAAAATGTTGCCGTTTCAACATCCTTGCACCATCATGGTCAGTGGACCTTCAAAATCGGGAAAAACTACATTCGTTAATAAGTTGTTACAATTTAAAGATCAGATGTTTAGTACTAAATTCAAAGAAATCGTTTGGTGTTATGGAGCTGTTGTTCCATACCTTTCCGTTGAAAATGTTAGATTTCATGAAGGTATTCCGAATATGGAAACATTTGAAATTCAACCAAATTCACTGATTATTTTAGATGATTTAATGAGTGAAACAAACGTAGTAATAAATGACCTTTTTATTAAGCATAGTCACCATAAAAGTTTAACTGTCATTTTCATTGTTCAAAATTTATTTCCAAAAGGCAAGCATTCCCGTAATATATCCTTAAATAGTCATTATCTCGTTGTTTTTAAGGATCCACGTGATAAACTACAAATTGAGTACCTAGCAAGACAAATTATGCCACGTGATAGTAAAGGACTGGTAGGTGTATTTGAACAAGCAACAGTAAATCCACATAGTTATCTCCTATTTGATTTAACGCAAAGTATTCCTGAAGCATTACAAATTCAAACTAACATTTTTCCCGATGAAACCATGCACATTTATGCGCATGTAAAAGACCTGCATAATCCGGTAACGTTCAGTTCACGTCAGGATGTCGAGCTTAAAGCATTACAAAAATGAGCTCCGTGCTCTTTGTAGGTGTAAGGGCAAGCAACGAAAACGGTTGTTACAAAAAGCTTCTGGTGGTGTTATTCGAACCATACTACAAGTTGCCAAAAATACCATAAATCGAAACATTCCATTGAATCCACATCAGAAAGCAAGATTACGTCGACATAAAAGGACGTTACGTGCATTGTCTCTGGCAAAGTCCAGTATTAAACGTAGGCGAAAAATATTATTACAAAAAGGAGGGGCATTTTTACCTTTATTGCTAGCACCAATATTAAGTGCAGTGGCCGGGAGTCTTTTCAATCGGTAACATGGCGACGTCTCAATTTCAAAAAATGATTCTAGTACCGGAACAAGCAACAGCACAATTGGCATCATCAGTAAAATCCCAGGAATCACACCAAACCCGCTTAGATCATGAAATGCAAAATGTATTAACACGTACGGATATAACACCACGTGAAAAATGGAAAATGTACCAGCAAGCACTGCATAGATACTTGGATCATATTCCACCAAGAAACCAACCCATTGCACTACTTCTTGTGGAATCAGATGTCGCAACAAAAAGTATTTCTACAAATCCCTTATTTCAACTTATTTTAGATTCTGTTCCTAAAACTCTTAGTCGAAAAACAGGAGTCTTATTAAATCTAGTGCACCTCTCCAATCGCATTAGTTGGGATCCATCCGGGCTGGTAACCATTGATAATAATATTGTCCCAGGATCTAATATTATTGATCTTGTAAATGAAGTAGTAAGAAAACGTAAACCACGAAATCCAATTGGCATACAATCATTCAAGCATATATTACAGGAAATTAATATTCAAAAGAATTAATTAATTTTCAGTTTGGTTCAGGTGCATCTTTGTTTAGGAAACCATTACCTATTCGTAAAAGCAAAAAGTTAAAAGTAAAAAAAACCAAAAGCTAAAAAAACGTAATACCATGATAAGAAATTTTAGATTTTATAAAATGTAAACATGTCCTTTTCCAAGTTGTACTATACGTATTCGGATCCAGTTTCTCCGGGAAGTATTAGAAAATTACAACAAAAAAGTGCAACATCAAAAATAAAAGTTAAAAAATGGTTAGCATCACAAGATGCATATACATTACATGCTCCCTTACGTAAAACCTTTCCGCGAAAACAATATTATGTGAGTGGTCCAAATGAATTACTAAAAATGGATTTAGCCGATATGCAAAATGTGTCAAAGTAGAATGATAGGTACAGATACATTTTATGCTCCATCGATGTTTTTTTCACGTTATTGCAACATGTATTGCCGTCAAAAATAAAACGGGTCCTGTTGTAGCTGAAGCCATTACAAAAATTTTAAAGTCGTTGAAATTACCATTAGCCCGTTGTCAAATGGATTTAGGGATGGAATTTTATAACCAACACGTAAAACGGGTATTTGAAAAGTATGAGGTAAATCATTATAGTGTTCATTCGGAAATAAAAGCAGCACTTGTAGAACGATTTATTCGCACGATAAAGGAGACAATATACAAGTACTTTCCGGCAGAAAATACATATCGGTACATTGATGTATTAGACCATCTTGTACATAGTTATAATAATAATCCGCATTTCACAACACCTAGTGGTGTCTCGGATATAAACGTAAACCAAGTTTGGCAAACCCTATACGGAAACAAATCCAAAACTAAACCCAAATGTAAGTTACAATCCGGAGACTATGTTCGTGTAAGTAAATATAAGCATAAATTGGAAAAGGGATACTTACCGAAATCGTCGAATGAAATTTTTATTGTTGATAAATGTATTAAAAGTAATCCTGTCGTGTATAAAATCAATGATTGGAATGGTGATCCCATCAAGGAAAGCTTTCATAATCAGGAACTTCAAAAAATTATTACAAGTAAAATGAAAACGTACCTTATTGAGAAAGTGTTAAAACGAAGAAAAGGATGGGTCTACGTTAAATGGTTAGGATATCCTCCAAGTATGAATAGTTGGGTACGACGAGAAACTGTTCAGTCAACATCATGACATCATCCAGGTATGCTAATGAATTTTACGTAACATTACCCTCCAATGCTAGTTTACATGTATTTGATAATACCACTGCATCATATACAACCAAGCTTGTTCAACCAATACATTTAACAGGAAATTGGGTGGTGGGGTTAATATGAATTAGTAATCCCTGGAGTTTTTATAATATTAGGCAGGAACAAGAAATTATTATTCAAACAGAAGGCAAAAAGAGAACACAATATAATATTAAATTTCCACTAGGGTATTATGATTCCGTACCGACATTGCTGGAAAGTATTCCACAAATGATTGAGACTCAAGAAAAGAACAAGCACTACAAGAAGCGAAACAAAAGGAAGATGAAAAAGAACGGTTACGAATCATACTTGAAAATTTACTTAAAGTATCTCAATTGAATAAACAATAAGAAGCAGAACTTAATGCTGGCAATGATGATGATAATGAACCTGAACTTGTAGCTGACGATCCGAATGATGAAGATGATGCAACAGGCAGTGATGATCCTCGTATATTGCATTATGATTACACACGTGATCGTGTCTATATTAAACACAGACGATATCGAAAACGACATTATGTCATTGGAATGACACCTGCATTATAAAATCTTCTTGGGTTTAGTAATGATCCAACCGTGGAGAATCACAGCATACATTATTTTCCACATAGTCGACGTAAACGGCCATTGATTGTTACCATTCCTGCACCATTTCCATGCAATTTAAATTATAATATCCCTTCTGAAATTAATGTTTGTCTTGATGTGGTCAACACTCAACCTGCCATTGGAAAACTCCTTCGAAAAATAAGTGTGCACGAGTATCAGTACGGTGAAATCAAATTCTACATGTTTGAACGGCCTCAGTATATGAAAGTCGAAAAACCATATTTTGATACTTTACACGTAGACTTAAAAGATGAACGAGGACAAAAATTGCCATTTCAATTTGGAACGTCAAGCATTACACTTCATTTTAAACAAAAAGTATGATATCCGAAAGTACTGATGATAATTTTTACATTACTCTAAGTTCGAATTCAAGTACACAAACTTATACAAACAATATACCAACACATTTTCGTTTTATTCTCAATCATCGTATTCAATTGAATGATGCTTCGTGGAGGGTTGGACTTAGTGAAATTCATATTCCACTCATGTGTCAAAATGTTCTTGATGGAGAAAATATCTTTTGGTTCTATTTAAAGGACGGAACAAAAGTAAAACATCGTATTACTTCGGGATATTATACGACCGTTCAGCAATTACTGGATGAACTCAATAAAATTACACCATAGATAGAATTTGCCTATTCCAATACAGTTAACATTAAAACCACCGATAATATTCAAGCTATCCGTTTCTCTCCCATGTTAGCATTACAATTAGGATTTGAACCTAGTATTAACATTTTAAAACTTGGAGCAATACAAAAACAACCCTACCTAGGTATTGGGTACCCGCAACAAGTGTTTGTATACACGGATTTTATTCAGCCACAATATGTACGTGATACAAAACCACCATTACTTCGAATTGTGGCCATGACGGATACGAATATGGAAAAGTGCAAACAATTACATTTCAAAACGTCCATTACTTTCCACTATCTAAATTAAGTTTCGATACCATTGAAATTGTACTAAAGGATCATGCAGGACGTAATTTGCCATTCGCATCCGGAACATTGACGGTAACACTTCACTTTACGCGTCTCCCGCAATGAAAGTAGCAGTACTTCGCGGACGTGGAATTCCGTATTTTGCGGGACCCGTCTATCAGCGCGGCCACGGAATCGGAAGTTTATTTCGAGGTCTTTTACGAATCGCAATGCCATTTATTAAACAGGGCGCCAAAGCCGTTGGACGACAAGCGTTACAAACAGGAATTCAAGTTGCTGGGGATATGTTAGAAAACCGACCTGTAAAAGAATCCGTAAAAGCACGCGTACGTGAAGCAGGGTCAGCCTTAAAGACAAAAGCTGAAACCAAATTAAATCAGTTGCTTACCGGTAGCGGTAGACGACGTGCACGCAGACGAAGAGCTCCTGCACGTGTTGGACCACCTGCAAAGCGTCGCAAAAGTACATCAACTAGACCAAGATATATTTTTAGTTAATCATCATGTCGTTCCTTACACTTGCTAGTAAAGAGTGCTGTACCAATGAATTGGATTTGGTATCTGTACCCATGACACAAACTGCTATAGAATCCTCACGTGTGGTTGACTATCAGCCTATTTCAACACTCACATCCGAAGGACCTATTGAATTTGTTATTCCTGGCGATACTTCAGAGTATATTGATCCTTCGCACCTTTACTTGTATGTCAAATGTAAAGTAGTAATGGCAAATGGGGATAATTTAGAAACAAGTAGCTGCAGCAGGACCGCCACCCGTTGCAGCCGATATTGTTGGACCTGTAAATAATTTTCTACATGGCATGTTTTCACAAGTCGATGTTTACTTGAATGATAAAATCGTTTCATCTTCGAATGGAACCTATTTCTACCGTTCCTATTTTGAAACAAGTCTCAACTACGGGGAAGATGCTACCAATACTCATTTGAAAACGGGTTTATGGTATAAGGATACGGCGGAACAGTTTAATACGTTAACAGACGACAATGTTGGATTTCAAAAACGTAGTGCAATGATTGCAGGTAGTGCCTCTATTGAAATGCTTGGTCGTGTTTACACTGATATTACAACCCTTTATCGTATTCTTCCCAATAAAGTTAACATGCGAGTTAAACTCAGTCGTAGTAAAGATGCATTCTGTCTTATGGCAGCACAACAATCTGATTTCAAAGTTCATTTGGAGGAAGTTATACTGTATGCACGTCGTTTGGAAATATCTGCTGATGTGTCTCTTCAATTAAATCAATATATGCTTCAGGATACTGCTAAACTTCCATTGACACTTGTAGAAACACGTGTTCATACCATTCCTCAAAATGTATCTAGTTTCAATTTGGATAATTTATTTTTAGGAAAAGTACCTAAAGGTCTTGTTATTGATTTTGTTTCAAATACTGCCTTTAATGGACAATACAATGAAAATCCTTTCCAATTTCAACATTTTAATCTCAACAAACTTCAAGTGCAGGTTGGTTCTAAATTTTATCCACCTACTCCCTTGACTCCTGATTTTGCAAACAATTTGTTTATTCCAAGTTACCATATTTTAATTTCCGGAACTGGTATATTTCATCAAAATGCAGGGCATACCATTTCACCTGAACAATATCCTAATGGCTATACGCTGTATGCTTTTATTTTGTCGCCTACTAATACATTAGACGATTCTACATGGGATGTCGTCAAAGATTCACCTGTAAATATTAAAATGGGGTTCAGCCAAAATCTTGAAAATTCCATTACTTGTGTGGTTTATGCACAATTTGATTCATTAATTCAAATAGATAAAGACCGAAACGTTTATACGGATGATATGGTATAATTGATCAATTCGGTGTTGAATACCATAAATGTTGTGTCGTTATTATTATTATTTAAGTAGTTGGCACTCTGGCGTCTCAAAATATGTATATAAGGTGAAAGTAAATTCCTGTTTACATCAGTGTAATAACAACAGTATGAGGGCAATCATCCACTTTTTAGCATTTGATCAAGCTGGTGACGATGACCTTATCGTCATGGAGTTGGCCGTTGTCAATCCTGATCTCAATACCGCACATACTTGGATTTTTAAACAACCCTTTAGCAGTGAAGACTTACCACTAACACTTCAATTGGACAACGAGTACCTGTCCACAAACATCTATGGATTACAATGGTCCGAAGGCGACGTAGCATACAACAATTTGCAGCAAGTCCTTGTAAACTATACAAAACATATTGATGTTCTCTACGTCCATGGTCGCCACAGACAACAGTTTTTGGAACGACTCCTGGGACGAAGTGTATTAAATCTAGAACATTTGAACTGTCCAAAATCAAATAAATTACTTTTTCCTGCAAGTCATTGTGGTCATTACCAACATCAGTTCCATATGTTCCGATGTGCATTTTATGAAGTGTAATGTTATAGTAAATTTCTCACCTACCATGATTTGTCACGATATGTAAATCATGAACCAAAAAGCATATATAATCCAACCCCCATTACTCCAAGTTCCAGTGTACTTGAATATGATGATGTACACTGTAATTCAAAGTGACTATGTGGAGCGTTCAAATGTTAAGTGTTGTGTTGCATGATTGTGTTACAAGGTCCATATTGACTGGCATATATGCATTAAATCACTTACCTGTAATAGTGAAGGCACCTGCTGCAATAATCATTAATTTAAGTCCGTCATATCAGCAAGGAACACGCTGGACATGTATCTACATTAATAAAAATCGTCGCGCCTTTTATTTTGATACTCTCGGCCGCAATCCACCAAAGCGAATAGTACAATTTCTTCAATGTAATTCTTCAATTTATCATGTAAATAAAGTTCAATACCAAGCTGACAATTCCGTTCTATGTGGTTTATTCTGTATCATATATATTTATTATAAAGTTAGAAATGTAAATATCTTTTCAAAATTTTCAAAAACCAACTTACAACGAAATGGTCAACTGGTACTGAACTTGGTCAACAAAATGTTGAAAGCAAACAAAAAATGTAAATAGTTTTTTCTTTTTTAATATTTATCATATGTAATTTATTAAAGAACAATTGTATAATCCATGTAGTAGAGTAGTTTAGATGTAATAAAAACCTTTTACCTCTTAATCGTTTGAATTTCATTTCATGAAATAAAAAATACACATTCTGGTACAATAGATTTATTATCTTTTCAAGTTACAATTTCATTGTGGATATTCCGTCAACGACTTTTAATGTTTGAAGTTTTAGCCAGTATTGTAACTGTATGCAATTCCGCATGCATATTCTTTCACCGGTTCATGATACGTACATTTTAAAATGTCCACTTTGAAATTCAGTGCACGTAAGGCAGGACATCCTTGGTCTTCTAAATTTACAATATTTTTCAGTTGAAATACTTTTTCCAACAACATCATCTTTTCATGACATTTACAATAAAAGATGGATCCCATATCACAACATTGTGACAATATATGGCGAATGTGGGATACAGTATATCAATTGGCCGTATTCCACTGTAACCCATGCAAATGATGTGTGAGCCAATCTACTTGTGTTTGATATGCAGCAGCTAAATCACAACTTTCGCAAGGTAATTTCAAAAGACTATGAAATATCAAGGTGGCATCACATGCAACTAAACAAAATTCTCTAATAATGTATTCCTTAGGGGAAATCTTAAACCCTTGAAAGTCAATGATGTACTGTCTTGCACTAAGTACGCGTGAACTAGTCAGAGTTTTGTTTTGTTTTACAATTACAGGTATAACTTGTGCAATGCATTCAGGGTCTCGAATAAATTGACAAATAACATTAAACAAGGTAGTTTTCAAAATATGTGAATAACCCTGCTGTACAAAAAGTTCATAATAGTCTTTAAAAACTTCTGGATCGTTCAAATGACTTTGAATATAGTTTGCAACAACAAATCCGGTATTCCAAACGTACATGCAATTATGGGGTTGATGTAAATTACACTCAGCGCATTCAATAGGATTATTTTGTAAATAAGTACTTACGGTGTTCAACACACACTTGTCCAAAATATATTCACCAATACAGTATGTACACTGAGCCATAATATCCACTAAAGAAAACACAATTCCAGTAATCACAGTGTCCACTACACAGTTCCAGTAAATAGGATTGTCCACTACACAGTTCCAGTAAATATAAGTCCAATAATTATAGTTCCAATGAATATAATGTCCACTACACAGTTCAATGTTACTTCACAAACAGTCTCTTAGCAATATGGCGACGAGTAGCAATCTTTTTCCAACAATGCTTCTTTCAACTTCCAAAGGCAAGTTTTCATCAGGTGCTGTAATGCCCAATCGAAATTTTTTGCAAGGTTCACACCATCAGGATGAGATTCCAAGTACACAGCAAACAACTTCTGCTGAGTTTCCGGATTCTTCAAAATATCTCCTGCTTTGTTGTTTAACGATGATTGTGTTTCCTCCCAGGGAATTTGAATAAACGAAAAACCATCCATACCCATGCAAGCATGGTCACGTTGACTACCTTTTCCCTTAAAACATCCCCAGCATATAAGATGGTTGCCGGGAGTCCAATCGTTAATAGCACGCCAAATTCATGCTTCGTCAATCCATCGGGAAGTACACTTACACGATGAAATAGTAGGTTTCACAGTGGCCTCGACTTCCTCTGCCGCTGTAACTAACGCACTTTCGTCAATCTCTGCAAATGATGCCATGGCTATCTTCTCACAAACTGACTTAATTCCACTTCAACTGCTATCACAATATAACCCTTCAACCAATCATGTATGTTCACCATAAATACAAGCTCATTGGATTACTACACGCAATTTTTGCGCATTTTCCTTTCATTCGTTTCTCATGCGCATGAGCTTTAGTCCTAGAATGTCGTTTAACCAAATAATTTTGTTCGTTAATGCCATTGTAGTATGGAATTTTATTCATCAATTATTATTATTCATATAATGTTATATTAATTTTCATATATACTCCATTTCCTTGTACCAAAAAGCACTAATAAGAGGTACCTACACTTTCAAATATTGACGAGTACAAGTTTCTTGCATTCATATCAATGATCAAAAATAATAATTTCATTTCTTATTTCGTTTTTAAAAAAATCATCTCCACCCGTTCTCGTTCTTTTCTTCAACTAAATTAATGCTAGGCCAGAGGGCTTGAGTTTATTAGGTCCACTTGTGACTTCGGTTACAAATTAAAAAATTTTCTTGAACTCTTTTTCCCCTTTTCTTTTCAAAACTCATTAATTTTTTTCTGTTTTCATCATCAACGAAAAAGGCAAAAAGCCTTCAGGGGAGTACGCTTCTCTCTTCATAGTCAGGGAAAGAAGTGAGAAACAAAGGTCAAGGGTTGAATTGAATTTTAGTTTTTAATCAGCGAGCTGTCAACCCACACAATGCAATTGTGGGGTAACAGGCAGAGTCTCATTCAAAAAGCACATGTCTAATTAATTTCGGAATAAATTAATACAATGCAATGCTGGGGCAACGCTACTTGGATTGCTTTGAAATTCTTGGGTGGAAGCGGTGGAGTATATTGTCCTTGACCGTACTTGTCCTTGCGAATCATATAAAAGTACTTGGACTCTGGTTACAAGAGTGCGGGGAAAGTATTGTACCCAACTGATTTATGATGACCTTGGTACAAGCAAGGAGGTCGATATAAAGGGACAAATTGTTCTTCCTTTCTCTTCCAGCATTCGCCAGGAGTTCCAAGCATCATCTTTGCAGATGGTTAAAAGGAAATCTGCATTTGTCAAAGCTAGAGGGGAAAAATTACTGTTTTCAGGGGACAATTTCCTTTCGTCTCTTCTGTCTCCCCCATTTTTTGCGAATAAAAAAACACATGGCAATAGCGGGACGAATCTGATTACTTTGGGGTAGTCTCGGATCGGAGCTCAGGCTGCTATTGCTTCTGTTTATCCGCTAACCACTTAATCTATGTTTTGCGCAGATAGTTAAAAACTGCTACGATGATTTCCTATGGAAGAATAAATGTTAATAAAACTGCTACTATGTTATCGCTCCTGTGTCAGTTTAAAATGTATTGTCAGTGCCTAAATATTTTGTTTTGATCTTTTAAAGAAACCCTTTTGAAACTCGTTTGAATATGGGTTAATTAATTTGTTAATGTTATCTATTGTGATTGTCTCGCTTGAGCTCGTTATTTTCGAGAACGGAACCTCTGTTAACGTGGTTGAAAACTACATTATACTCGTATAGTTCCAAGTTTTATGGGTATGGGTATACCGATACGCGATTTCCGTAGTAAATAAAGTAGCCCTTGCCTACCAGTAAATCTTGCCTTCACGGAGCTGGATGGCAGGACTTCATCTAAAGCTTCCGAGGATGAAATGTGAGTTAAAGAACGTAAAACAAAATATTTAAAAGCCTTTAATACCATGAAATTACACTACCGATAATTTTATAGTATTTTCTGTAATATCTTTAAAATAAATAATAGTGAAAAGTTAACTGACTAAACAATATTAATTTCCATGAGATAACGTTATAATGACTCACTTAACTGCTTTCCATTTGCAGCAATTTACAAACCCGCAAATAAATGTCGGGTCTATGCAAATAGCCCCTGGGCGAAACCTTCCCAAAATCCTTCCCTTCGTTGTTATTATTGTTGTTCTTATCTATCCGGTGTAAATTGACCTCTGAGCAGTACCTGATGTTTGATAATTCTTTTTTAATTTTAAAGAAAGGATACGAAACAGTAAAAATACTTGAGAGGAGTAGAGTCCAAATCTGTGTTCTCAAAATTGAATTGAATTGATTGCGATCTTTAGGCATCTAAAGCTCAGGCTGGGATAGAGGTGGTGAAGGATTTGGGAAGGTATCGGCCAGGGTCTGTTTGCTAAGTACCATTCCGGCATCTTTGTTAGGACTGAGGAAAACCAGTCAGGATAATCGGCAGCGGGAAGCGAACCCACAATGTTTATAGTAAGGAACTAAGGGGTTTCTTTTCTTGTCTTTTTTCTCTTAAAAATAATATATACTTTCCTTATGTGTTATTTTAAATTTCCTGAAGATGTTTACTCCACTTTAAATATTTGTTAGTTTCATAATTTCATAATATGTAGGATGATTGAGTGGAAGGAATGGTTCGCATGATTTTAAGTCCGCCATCTAAACTAAGACGGAATAAATTAGAATAAATCCACGTCCTTCTGAATGCAAAGCCAACGCTTTACTAACTAAGCTAGCTTGCTCGCCGTTAATAGTTTTTGTTGTTGTGTATGCATTCACCGATCGGCCGTAACTCAGTCGATAAAGCATTGGCTTCGCATTCAGAAGATCGTTGCATCGATTTCCGTGGTCGGACATGCTGAATGGAATTTTCCAGGATTTCACTGTACTACCATGCATATGACAGAATGCTATCTTCAATATAGGCCTTAGCCTATGCCTTGTAAAGTATTCAGCGTTAAATTGCTTCTGAATAATTTGGAATTTGTTAAATGGATAAATTTTAAATACATTCATAAATGATCAACCTTAAATAGTGATGCGGTATAATAATAATAATAAACAGAAATTAATTTTTAACTGATCACTCTAGAAGTCAAAAATAAATAGAAGAAAACGTATTGGCTTAATCACAGCGCTGCCAATTCATGGTGAGATGCCGAGTAGCGATAGCGAGAGAAGATGCTGGACAGGATCTACTATTGTTTATCCTAACTTAGGTTTTTCTAATATTCAGCCCTTCTAGATCGGCCCGTGAAGTTTAACCAAACATATAAAAACAGGATTTTATTTTCGAAAAACATAACGCTGTGCACTGATGACGTCAAAATTTCCAGTTGAGTGAAACGGAATTGGCCAAACGAAAAGGCAAGAGATGGTCAAATCTGGATAGATGAAAATCCGGATATAGGATGGATAACTAGTAATCGGATGGCGGATATTAGCCCAGTTATTAGAGACAAAAAATATAATTTGGTGAAAAATGTTGAGGAGGTTTGAAATTTGGCAGAATTGTACACTTGGGTGCCTAACTACGTATAACGCTAAATTTGTGCCATTGAGGAACCGCCGCTCGCGCTGCCATCTTGAAAAATGGCGGCTAGAAGGCAGTCTTTAGTATAGATCTCTATTCCTGTAGGTTTTAGAGATTTTTTTTTCTTAGATTGAAAACTGGTGTGGATTTGCAATGTAAATTTTATACAAAGTTACTTACATAAAAATTTTGAAAATGTCGCTATTTTGAATCAAAAATTGCGGAAAAATATCTATATATATTTAAAATATGCCCAGTCCAAACCACTGAAGCTAGACAAACTGAATTTGATATGCTGATGTACCATCAAGAGTATATTGTGGGGAAATTAAAAAATGGGAGAAAATCGTCATCTTCAATCCAATATGGCGGACAAATAATATATTATAAAAGAACATGCAGGAGAAACCGCGGGAGCTAAAGAAACGAAATTTGACATAAATGTGCACCATCAAGAGTAGGTTACGAGAAAGTTACAAATTTTTAAAAAGTCGCTATCTTGAATCCAATAGAGGCGATTAAAATATATGTGTATATCTTAGGTATCCATGTTTCTCGGCCATACTGGATCCAATATGGCGTCTTTTCAAAATTCAAAATTTTATGGAAATCTACACCCTTGATGACAAACATTCATGACAAGTTTCATTTCGCTGGCTGCACCAGTTCGGACTGGGCATATTTCGCCATATATACGTATGTTGACCATATTGGATTCGAGATGGCGATTTATTTCTATCAAATTTCATAATTTTCTCGCAACCTATTCTTGATGGTACACATTTATACCAAATTTCGTTTTTTTAGCGGTTCGGCCTGGGTGTTCTACTGTTCTTTTTATACATGTGATTTGTTCGCCATATTAGATTGAAGATGATGATTTTCTCCAAATTTTGTAATTTTCCCGTAATCCACTCTTTATGATACATCAGCATATCAAATTTCGTTTGTCTAGCTTCAGTGGTTTGGACTGGGCATACTTTACATTTATAGATGTTTTTCGGCAATTTTTGATTCAAAATGGGGACATTTTCAAATTTTTATGCAAGTAAGTTTTTAGAAAATTTACATTGCGAATCCTCTCGAATTTTCAATTTAAAAGGTGTTCTCTAAAACCTACTCCGCGTTCGAGTTACTGGTCGCCCATCAGGCGCCTCCCCAGCTGGCGGATAGGGGAATGCCGACCAGATATGGTGGGTACCGGAAATATTCCGGGGCGGACCAAAACCAGTACTGCTGCCTTGTAGTTAGTAGAGCGATCTACAAAAACTAGGGGAAGATAACCCCGAACAAAAATATCACGGTGAGGGGCAGCAACATCACCATTACCACTCTGAGGCTTAGATGAAAAACATCGGCAAGGCTCAGAGATGGAGAGAGTACGACATCTTGAATGTCTACCTTTACTGCGAGGTCGTAGAGCTGACAACTCTACACCGCTAAAACATGTCAAGAAATAGTAACAGATGGTTCATGGATTCTCCTGGGGCAAAATATTCCGGAGGTAAACTAATGCCTCATTCGGATCTCCGGGCTGGGACTGCTTCAGGGGTCTCCAAGAACAGAATTAAGAAAGACCTTAGAATAGGAACGTGGAACATACGAACATTATACCAAACGGGAACTCTTCAGGTGGCGGTACGCGAGACCGAGAAGTAAGGGATAGATATATTAGCGATACAAGACGTTCGCTGTGAGGGTCAATATAGCATCCCACAGGGCAAGTACACTTTCTACTACGATGGAACACAGTCTCACGATTTCGGAACAGGGTTCCTCATTAAGAACAGTATCTTTCAGGCGGTTCAGAATATAGAGTTCGTAAACGAAAGACAATCGTACGTTACGATACGTACTCGGTGGGGTAACACGGTTTTATTAAACGTCTATGCTCCGACCGAGGTGGCTACTGATAACGACAAAGATATATTCTACGATGGGCTAGAAAGGTTGTTTGACCGATTACCGAAGTATAATTCGAAAATTG
>JAGDQP010005775.1:0-48983 GCA_022664845.1 Lepisma saccharinum | reverse complement strand
GTTAAGGAAAGGCTACCAGCCGAGGTTAGGAATGATTAGAAATAAACGTGGAGATCTTCAGGCGGATCCGACTAAAATTGTCGATGTGTGGAAAAGTTATTTCGACAAACTTCTTAATGTACACAGCGGGGAACAAACAGAGGAATTTGACATCCATACCGCAGAACCGTGGATTCCCGAACCTAGCGAGATCGAGATCAAAATGTCGGTTAAGAAATTGAAAATTTTCAAATCACCAGGAATAGACAATATTCCAGCCGAATTAATTAAAACAGGAGGAACGGCACTAATCAAGGAACTACATAAATTGATAAGTGCTATGTGGAGAAAGGAGAAGCTCCCAAAGGAATGGAAAACATCAATAATTGTTCCGATTTACATAAAAGGTGATAAGTCGGACTGTAATAATTACCGCGGAATCTCGTTACTTCCAACCAGTTACAAGGTATTAAGTAATATTCTCTTAACACGCCTAAGTGTATACGTAGATGAAATAATTGGAGATCACCAATGTGGATTTAGAAGAAATAGATCCACGTTGGACCAGATTTTTGCCTTGAGACAAATTTTGGAGAAGAAATGGGAATACAATGGGACGGTTCATCAGCTATTCATTGATTTTAAGAAAGCATATGATTCTATCAAAAGGGAAAAGCTGTACAGTATCCTGATACGATTTGGAATACCGAAAAAATTGGTTCAACTAGTGAAGATGTGTCTCAGCGACCCCATAAGCAGAGTACGGATAAGTAATAAATAATATGTCAGGTAGTTAGAAGATTCGCAACGGATTGAAACAAGGCGATGGCTTGTCACCACTACTGTTTAACTTTGCGTTAGAATATGCGATTTTAAAAATTAAAGGGGAGAAAAAGGGACTATCATTGAATGGTTTGATTCAACTATTTGTATACGCGGATGATGTAGATTTAATAGGGGACGATATAGATGCAATACAAAGCAACAACGATGTCTTAGTAGAAGGGTGCGATGAGATAGGTCTACAGGTATACATAGATAAAACAAAATACATGATAACAAGCCGAAACACAGGGAATGAATGAATTAAAACCATAATAAGAATTAACGATGAGGTCATAGAGAAAGTTAAAAAAATTAAATACAGAACGGTTATTCTGCCGGTAATACTTTATTGTCGCGAAAGTTGGAGTACGACCCTAACAGATGAACATGAATTACTTGTATTTGAAAATAAGATTTTGAGAAATATATATGGGCCGAAACGCGGCGAGATGACTGGATAGTGGAATAGACTGCATAATGAAGAGCTCCACGGACTGTACGATTCACCAGATGTTGTAAAAATAATGAAATCGAGACGACTAAGGTGGGCAGACCATGTAGCTCGGATGGGGGAAAACGAAGATTATATGTTATCCTGGTTGGAAGGCTGGATGGAAAGAGGCCATTGGGAAGACCGAGACGTCGTTGGGAGGACAATATTTGAAGAGATCTTCGAGAAGTAGTTGTTCGTGATGAAAACTGGCTTGATATTGCCCAGGATAGAATACAATGGCGAACGTTTGTGACTGCGGCGATGAACTTGCGAGTTCCATGAGCCCTAGAGTTAGTTCTCTAAAACCTACAGGAACGGAGTTCTATGCTAAAATTGCCTTTCAGCCGCCATTTTTCAAGATGGCGGCGCGAACGGCGGTCCCCCAACCCAAGGTTTCAAATTTAGCTTTATAGTTAGGGCTGTTAAGTGTACAATCGTGCCAAATTTCAAAACTCCTAAACCTTTTGCACCCAAAAGTGCCTAATGACTGGACTATATGGGGATGCCCTGTAATATGCGGACGGATAGCGGATAATTTTCGGATGTCGGCTAATATCCGGATAACGGGTAATATTAGAATGACGGATAAAATCCGGATGGTTAAATAAATACCGGATAATTAGTCATCGGGTTGTCCGGAAATTTTGGCCACCCTAACAAGACAGCATAAATACATTAATATTGTAGGATTTGGCTCGTTTTAGCTCGACTCGACTAGAAACTCGAGTGAATTTCAAGTCGAGTTTCAAGTCAAGTTGGACAATATTTGCCGAGTTGTGTTGAAAGATTTCTCTTAGGAGTCGAGTTGAGTTGAAAGATTTCTCTTACGAGTCGAATTGAGTTGAAAGATTTCTCTTACAAGTCGAGTCGAGTTTAACGAAAAGTCGACTCGAACGCGCTCGTGTCCATCCTTAATACTGTGTTTGCAGATATGTTCAATAATATATGTTAATCAGGCGCATCTTCAATTTCCCATTAGTGAATAGTCAAGGAAATATACCACATTTGTTACCCACCGTAGTCTTTACCAATTCAAATACTGCCCGTTTGGATTATCCGTCCGTTCTTTCACTCTATCAGAAGTTATGTTAGAGATATTTACGACTTACCCAATGAATGAGTGACTAATTTTATGATATATACCCTAGATACCACGTGATATGGATGAGCATAAGCGAAAATTGAGGAAGGTATTAGGCATTATGAAGGCAAGAGGAGTTAGCATCGATCTCAAAAGATCAGTTTTCTTCAGAACGAAAATAAAATACTTAGGTTTTTCCATTCATGAAAAATAAAAGATTGACGAAGACAGGCTGCAGACCATAATGGCTATCCCTCCGCCAAAAACCGGGATGGGTGCCTTTGGAGCAAGTTAGGGTTTGTCAGGTACATTTGTACCAGGATGTCAGTAAGTGTTAGCACTTTTAAATTCCTTGAGGAGCCCAAAACGGAAGTTCGTCTAGAATCAAAGTTGTAGCGAGGCTCTGCAGAAAATCAAAGAGTTCTTTAAGATGCACACGATCCTCAAACTGTCCGATTACTCCAAACTATTCGCCGTGTACATTTTCCATTTTGTGGACCCACCTTCCACCCCTGTCTCTACGCATTCTTTGCACAAAATGGGTTGTGCACTTCCAAGGGCGTGCAGCACGAGCAGTTGTTCGCTCTTCTCATTTTGGGACAGGCAGTCCGTAGAGATTCTCGGATTGCCGGTGTTCCGCCAGTCCAAGAAGCTCCTTTGTTCCCTTAGTTTTGACTTCGGGTGGTGCGGAACGGACTTTGGACCAGGCGTCTAGAATGTTCTCCTGGTCTTTGTTCCTAATTTTGGAACTTTTCTTGGGGGAATGCTCTACCATTATCTTTTATTTGCAATTTTATACAAAAAACATTTAACATATAGAACAACACACATACACACAAGGACAGCACAACATAGACGTCGACTCAAGGTGCCATCTTTTCCTTTTTCTGAAACAATAAGAAAAAAGGGGAGCGAAATGAAGCTGGACTGCAACGTAAATATTACTGGTATTTTCTCACAAAGGTTTTGCTGGTCCGTTCTGTTTTTCCATTCCTGGTTCCCTTCCTCCTTTACTCACGCAGTTATCTTGTTCCTCAATTCACATCACACACACAACGCTTAATGGCTAGTATATTTAAGATTGCTTGAATGCTTGTGTCCCGAATTCCAGGCCACTCACATTTAGTTTCTGTTTTTATTTTTCGGTTTCTTGTTTTTATCTTCTATTTTATTTGACCTCCTGTCACCACTCACACACATGTACACTACAACTTTGGCGTCTCTTGCTGCCGTTTTCCTACAGCAAGGCACTCACCAGGACATATCTATTTTCTTATTGTTGAATTCTGCCAATCTTTCTGTACTCCTTTTCTGTCTGCACGGGGGCTTTCTTCTTTTGTGTTTTTTCTGGTCTCCTTCCGCTGGTGTTTGGTTAGGGTTAATAATCGAACTTTTCTATTGTGCGTTGCAGTTGCATCTTATATTAAGGACACTCCTGTTGTGTTTTTACCCTACACTTCTTTCCTTTTTTACGACATGCTATACATACTTTATTTTGGTTTTTGTGCGGACATTCTAGTTTTTTATGGCCCTTTTCGCCGCAATGGCCGCATCTTTCATCACCTTTGCAGTTCCGGGCAATATTCCCATAATCTTTACACTTCATACAAACCGTGACTAGTAAGTAGTCTTTTACATTTGTAGCTTCATATCCAATGTATACTGTTGGTCTGCGGAGTAGGATTTCCCTCACCGATCGAAGGACCTCGATTACCAAGTGGTACCTGTCCCTGTCCTTCGGTCCCGTTTTGAATCTTGTTTTCATCAATTGCTTCTTTTCTTCCGTTATTTCTGGTATGTTCTTCTCTATCAGTTTCTAATATATCTTTTTCTTGTAGTTCCACTGGGATTCCGTAGACGATCATCAGCGGATCTTCTTTTCCACTCTACTTATTGATTCGAAGCTTCTGCTGATTCCCGGATGGTTGATCAGCTTCTCCTCATCTTGTGCGGTCTTCATCTGCAATACTAGTGCAGTTCTTGTTTGCACCATTTGGAAATTAATTTTATCATTTCTTCCAATAGTCCTGGTTAGCCTCATTCTTATGTCTTTTATCGATTCACCATCGTTCGGTTTTATTAGTATGGTAGACTCTGGTTGTCTTTTGTTGGCTTCTATTATTTATGTTTTCTCCGGCAATTCTTCTCTCTTCTTCAGCATGTCCGCAAACGTTGATACGACCGCTGCTGTTGTTTTAGTTTCATTCTTGAGGCTTCCATTCTCTTTGTACATTTGTTTATTTCTTCCTCCAATTGAGTTATTTTTTCTTATACATCCAAACTTCTATGTTCATTTTGTTGACTAATAATTTCTAATTCCTTAATCCTAATGGCTCCGCCGGTAGCATATTGTTTCTCTTCCTTGAATTTCCTTTCCAGATTTACAATCTCGTTCTCTCTCTCCTCCACTTTAGTTTGCCACCTGATCAATTTAAGTTCCTCCCCTCTTAATCTGTCGTTTTCTTTGCTTAGTTTCTTGTTGTTTCTCTCAAGTTCTTCTATCTTTCCTTCCAGGTAAGCAACGCGTATCCTTAACTCTGTTGTTTGTTCCTGATCCTTGTGTTTTTTGTTCGCTTCTTCTTCCTCCGATGTTATTACTCTCTTCTTGCTTGTTTCGGGGTTTTCTGTCATAGTTGGTGTTCTAATCCCTTGGAGATCCGTCGCCTCCCCACGGGACAGGCTAAATTTCCTTACTCTTCTTAAGTGCATCGAAGTTTCTGATGTCTTATTTGTCTCTTCCCCCTCGGCATGTATTTCTGCTACTATCTTGTCCTCCAGTTCTTTGTCCTCTTTGGATGATCTTGATTTATTTGCATTTATTTTTATTTGCTTATTATGCTTTTTTTAATCTTCTCTGACCACTTCAGCTTATATGGATTAGTTGCTGATATTTCCTTCCCGTCCGAATTACGAAAGTTTGTCCACTCGGTTTCGAGCTTCTTCATTCCGGATTTATTTATATCCGTGTATTCCATTATGGCTCCCGTTGACAGCCTTCTTTTTAATCTATCTGTCATATCCGAGTTCACGAATTCGTAACCGTACATGTACTGCGTCCTTCCCTAATACTTACTATTGTGAGTATCAGCAACAGATTTACTATTGTGTGTGTCAGCAACAGCATTCCGGGATGCACAGTTCAGGGGGCACGAGACCCAGGAGGCCACAGAGCCCGATGCCTCCTTGAAGACGATAACATTTGTTTAAGATACTGTTCTATTCAGTTTACGCCTCTTGGTTACCAAGTCACTCATTACACATTATAGAATCTTTACAGAGTTTGCACGGTCGTTATGCAACCAACGAAACTCAAGTGCATGATTGGTTGTTTACCACTAAGTTATAGTCACTTACTTGCTTTTCATACCCAGTCCGTTTCTACCACCTAAACAGCGGTTCACACAGGAGCGACACCAACACGCGTCTCTCTGCTAAGAAGTACACCACTCAAGTTCATCGTGTACAGCTATTCTTCGAAATAGAGTTTAGCGGGGAATGTCGGACATAAAGACGAGCAAGGTGACTTCAGATCTGTGGGGTATTTTTCACGCCGTCTCAAGGAAGAAACCTCAATCAAACCTCAAAGAAACCTATATCTATATCCTTGACCTGCAGTTGAAATATGTGTACGGTTTAAGTACTATCCCCTCAACAAGTTCGAACTCAATGTTGACAACCTATCGTTAGTGTGGA
This sequence comes from Lepisma saccharinum, assembly GCA_022664845.1. Taxonomy (NCBI): domain Eukaryota; kingdom Metazoa; phylum Arthropoda; class Insecta; order Zygentoma; family Lepismatidae; genus Lepisma; species Lepisma saccharinum. The sequence continues at coordinate 42,912 of JAGDQP010005775.1, read as the reverse complement.
GTCTTCGAAATTCTAAACGTTTAAAGAGACATCATACCCTTCTCGAAAGGCTCCTCGCATTTAATTTTGAAATTAAATGTGTGCCTAGTCATCCAAAATGTATGCGCTGATTTTATTTCACGTATGTACAATACTTTCGAGTTTGAACTCGAAGTACGGTAGAAAGTTAGCATAAAGAAAAAAATATGGTTCTCATTAATATGTGGAGTTTACCATGGGCTTAATCTCCATTCAAGAACATCAAAGGATACCGAATTAGGTAGTATCATTAAGGATTTAGAGAATAATATAATAGGTAGTGCATTAACAGGTTAGTATGTCAACTGGAACCACAACAAAACAATCCATGAATACAACGAGGATTATGAAAAGCTGAATAATCAGTTTAAGAAGCAGACGTCGCCGGCTCCAAAGGGTGACGCTTGGAAGTGCGGTAAACACGCCTACCATAAAGGATTATAAAAGGCCCAACAAGCCTACAAAGTATCACTTGATCATTTCAACTAGCGGTCACCCCTTCCCCACTAACTTAGTATGGAATCAGAGTCCTACCTTACCCTGGATTTGGTCTGGAGTCGGTACACCCATCCTATCTAACTTCGTCTGGAGTTAGAATCATATCTCTACAACTCTATCGGCTCCAAAGGAGACCTAGTCGTACAGTCACTACACAAAGATGTGAACCCCAGATAAGTTATTTCAAGCCCAGGTTCCGTGCCCTTGTTTTAGTAACTGTAAAGTATTTGTATAACGCATATTTAATAGAACTTTTGTAGTAAAATTGGTGTCGGATAAAAGTCTACAAGTGTCTTTGCTCTTATTATCATATAACCACTACAACATAGATCTCACCTCGGAAGGACTCTACCTAAGTTCCATTCGTAGGTCGTTACGGATAAAATTAATAACAACCAATAAAAGACCATTACGTGGCGGATCGCCAGGCTTCGAACAGCAATAGCACAGAACATTACGTGTTGGAAGACGCTTGGGTCTATAAAAGTGATTACAAATATAATCACGGCATAACGTAGTGAATATCCGGGATTAAACAAGTACTATCACTTAAAAAGTGGTTAAAAGCATACATAATAAGCCGGCAACCGAAGTGACATTATTCGAAGTATAATAGCTAAGTGCTCAACGAAAAGTGCACAATTGACATAGTTACACCCAAATTTTTATTCGAATTTTAAAAGTTTTTGTGAAAAGTGTTAGATCTGAAAAAACACCCACATTTTTTTAATTAGAAATACATCTCTGCAAGTAGAACCCACCCCTGAAATCCATTTTGGACAATCTCATCGATCCCACCCTCAAGAAAAGAAGAACAGAAAACTACAACCCATAGGAGGCACTGGAATTTAGTTTTGGAACTTACAACAGGACAAATCCAAGGAATCCCAAGGTATGTTTCATTAAATTGTCTTAGATATCAATAGTTCTTTTCTTAAACAAAAGCAGAGTATATGAATCATAAACTTAATGAGTAATGCCTGTAACCGTTCTGGGAAATAGACAGGACGAGATAATGCAGAAATAGAAAATAATTCTGACAAACAATTAGAAATGACAACAAAACCGTCTTTTAACTTGCCACATTTAACAAAATATTCGGGAACAATCAATCAGGATCCCGACCGTTTCTTTATGATATTCGAACACGTTGCTAGTTTGCAGGGATGGACAAACGAAAAAAGTGGAGATTCTTCCAATGTATCTCCAGGATGTTGCTTTACACCTCATATTTCAATTACAATGATTAAACCAATTGGCTGAAATAACGTATGACGAACTAAAGGAGAAACTAGTTAGTTTAAGTCGTCCTAGACTTCCTCAGTGTAAGGCCGAAATGGAGATTAATCTGGTACAGGAAAATCCAGAAGAATTCATAGATGCGTACTTTCTCCGAAAGTTAAGGGCCATTCTGCACAACCTTCCAAAGTGTTCGTAAGAGGCCAAAGTCCATTACTTTTCTCAAGAAAATTGCCCTAGAAACATTTGAAATCGTTCAAAACTTCAAAAAAATTTGCAAGCACTAGATAGATCTCAGGATTTAATGAGGAAAAGAGATTATGTGGAAAGAGTGAAGGCTTTCCAACTTTTGGAAGAGTTAAAAACTCAAAGCCAAAATAAGCATAATCCTTATAGAGCTCAAACTTTACCTCAAAATCCAAGTTATAATTTACAAAATCATAACTTTGAAAATTTGCCATACGTAAATATGAACCATCAAAGTAATAGACAACCGCTAAATTTCCCTATGTATTCTCAAAATCTTTACTAACAATGTTCCAGTACACAAACATTACCTCCCTGGGCTAAGCAAGAACCAATTATTGACCTTTCTAAAGGGTAGTCTGAACCTCCCATACAAGAACCTATGTGTTAAACCTATCAGCAAAATGCAACCTAAAAAATGCAACGTACATCAATCTAACCAAACCATACCACAACCTCAAATTCTTTCATTCTACAATTCACAACCAAGGGTACATGGCCAAGTACCTATTAAATATGTCATTGATACCTCAGCCTACCAACTTGAGCATCTAAAACCTAATCAACTACAACCTAGTCAAAATGTTTATCCGCAGTCCAACTTGCAGAATATCGCAAACAAATTAGAAGAGTTATCTCCAATAATAGCGAAGAACGCTTCATATAAAAAGGGCAAGAATTATTATAACAAAGATAAAAATAATAATCAAGAGTCAAACATAAAAAAAACAAGAACAAAATTGGTAACCAAAATAATGCAAGCGGTACGATTACCGTCTGTTCAGTGTGTCATAAGCTTGCACAGAGTTCTCATGTTTGTTCCTATAATAAGAAATGATAACAATCAGGGAAACGGATAAAGTTGTACGTCCCATAAGTAGGCGAGCGGGCGAGCAATTCAAGCACAACAGTAAACACAAATTGATCCAACTCTGTGGATATTACTGGTAGCAGAGAAAATCCACAAAGAGTTTATACAGACTTTGAAAGGAGTGACGACCGATCTGTAATAAATATACAGATAGAAGATAGAACAATTCCTACAAAACAATTAAAATTCCAATTTCAATATGGCCAACACAAGAACTTCCAAAAACAGTGTGTTGATTCCTTACAAAACACAAATAAGAGGAATAGCATATAAATTATTGGAATTACAACAAGTAACATTGGCAAAATTCAAAATTGGCACGACATATTATACGCATTACTTCAGAGTAATGAAAAATAGTCACCTAAGCCCCATATTGGGCTAAGATTTGTTAAAACGTTTATTAGAGCAAATAGACTTGTAATGAAATCTCATTTCCTTCTATAGGAAACCAAGAAAACCTATTCTCGAAGAAGAAAACAGACATAAGCAAGACATTACTTCGTCGGTAATTATGTCACTAAAACATCACAATATGGCAAACGTTTACACAGCAACAAATACGACGGTGCCAGCAAAATCCTATTTTTTCCTTTAAAAATGAGTAAGAATGTAAAAACTGAATCAGCATTTCTTTAGGTTACACTAATACAGTATTTAAAAGACAAATACAATCTCCAGGCGTTAACTACGAAAATGCCTGTTGATAACACAACTATTTTCGTAATAAATCCAACAGCAAATAAAATCACGTTGCGAAAAAAATCCCCAAAAGCATATGTTGAGGAAACAATAGCAGAAATTTCTCTTCACGTTGAAAAACAGAAATAGGAAGCGGATAAAATCTGCAGGACCCTTCTTAGCAAGAAATAGAAGCAAGATTAGAGTACATTGAAAACTTTTTAATTTTTCTTTTTTTGATATCAATCCAGAATTTTCAGTTAACATCTGAAATCAAATAGCTAGGCTGTTATAGAAATATCGAGGAGTTTTCTCCTACCATTTACCAGACGTCAGCTACTGTAAAGGCTACATACATAAGATACACGTGGACAACGCAGCTGCTTTCCACACTTGTTCACTGCCGATTTCGATTAGTATTCGGAAGCAAATTGATCTTCAACTTAGCCAATTAGAACAAGCAGGTACCATAGATAAACATCTTCTAGTTCTTTTTCGTGCCCTCTACTTGTAGTTATCAAACCAAAAATCCCAAGATTTTCATTTGGTTTTAAATTTGTTTAATCTTAATAAATACACAAAATATTAAGCTATACCGTTCCCCTCAGCGGAATAGGTTTAAGCCAACTTAAAAGGGAAGAAACTGATCTCGACAATAGACGTAATCCAGTCTTACTACCAGATATTGTTGGATAAAGAGAGCCAAAAATTCACTATCGTCGAGGTAAACCATACAAAGAAGAGCTAGCTATAAGTGCCAATGAGCCGTAATGGGTCATTCGACGTCGGCTTCAGTATTAACTATTGTAACTAAGAAATTACTACAATGGCTAACGAATAGAATCACAAACGTCGCAGATGACAAATAATAGGCTCATTTAACCTACAGCAACAACTACAGGAATTAAGTCTTCTTTTCCACCGTCTCAGAAACCACGGTTTCCGCGCAGCTTCTCGTAAATTACATCTTTTTATTCTTCTCTTGAGGCCCTAGGTTTTAAAGTAAGCGCAGACAAAATATCAATCTCTCCAAAGATGGCAAAGAAGATTTAAAATTTCCAAAGACCGCGAAGGGAGAGACAGCTTAGAGGTTTTGTCGGACTGTGTTCGTTCATGCGTTCGGACGTAAACCGTATCACGGACCCGATTGAACCATTTCAAAGGCTATTAACAAAAGACTAAAAATTTAAATCGGATCAATCTCGGGATACACGGTTTGAACAAATAAAAGTAGATATAATAAATTATCCCTCACTTTCCCTCTTCGACCCAAAAGCACATATAAGAGTCTATACGGATGCAAGTACATATCAATTAGAGCCCTGCTAACATGTTATTATCCTAAAACAAATGAAGAAAATACATTGTCATACTGCTCACGAAGATTAACAAACACCGAGGCTAAACGCAGCACATGGAACAAGGAATTGGCTGGAATCATTTACGTTATTCACAAATGTACTTAATACCTTCTTAAACATAAATTCACGCTTAACACAGACAACAAAAGCTTGTCTACTTTACATACTCATAACGACAGGATAGAAAATTTCCCACGCTACAGGATCTTCCTATCAGATTTTCGCTTTGAAATAAAACACAAAAAAGGATCAGAAATCCCCGCTGATATTTTCTCGAGGTTGAAAAATCCAAAAGACATCAAGCGACAAAAAGAAGAAGAAGAAAATCAAGAAAACATATTAGACCTGCTGCTAATAGGCAGAAAGTGACAGATAGTTTGGAGACATTGGAACATCAGTTTGTGTTCCTCTCTAACGCACTAGAGTACATCGTGCTAGTAACAATAAATTCTCACCAATGAAAAATTAAAGCAGGAACAGTGAAAAGACCCAGCTTAGACAAACATCATTGCGGCCTTAGCGGGACAACAACCAGAGGCTACAACAATAATGGGTGCTTTAAAATACCATCATTTGAAGGGGGAAATAATTTTACCGCACAAGAAAGCATCCAGAATTAGGCGAAATAAGCTATTATGTAAACCAAAAACTTAATCCCAGAACGATTTGAAGGAGTACACAAGGAGACAATGGTTGGACATCCAGGACTCTCAAGAATGTATAGGACATTATTATTAAAATATTAATTACCATCTATGAAACAGACATTGGGATATTATCTTAAACGGTTTAATGAATGTCAGAAATATAGGACTTTCCCAAACAAAAAAAAACAGAGTGAGCTTTGGCACCATCCTGTAGGTATATGTGAACAATGCATATTTGATATATTAGGTCCTATAGCCTCTGAAGGGAAGGTTAAAAAATGTGTCCACATAGCAGTAGAAAACACATCAAATTTTGTCATAGCCAAGATAGTAGATTCTGTGACCGAAAAATCGGTAATGGAGTTTATAGAACAGGAAATAATTCTTAGATACGGATGTTTTAATTCTCTGGTATTAGACAAACATCCGGTACATTCCAGTACAACACTACACGAGATGGCAGAAAAATACAAATTAGAGCTGAGATTTAATCCAAGTTACTCGCATTCTAGAACTGGACTATTTGAAGTTACTCAGAAAACTCTTCAATCCATACTTAAATTTTATGTACAAAATAATATGAAATAATGGGAGAAATATGTACCATTTGCTGTTTTCACAATACATTCACAAAAATCTACAAATTTGGGATTTGCCCCGTTTTCCCTCATGCATGAAGTTATGCTTCGTAATATATAAGACATGCAGTTTGGTATCACACATAGTTTGCAAATAGAAAAACTCAATGACATAGTGAGAAAATAGCTGAAAAATGCACAAATCCTATACGAGGCAAAATAAATATTACGATAAGCATATTCCTCAAACATCATTTATGGAAATCAAAGTACTCGATTATAAATTTGTAAAAGGTATTCTTTGCAAGCAGACAGGAGCTCACGTTAATCCATTAGATTTGTTTAGGTAAAGAGCTACTGAATAATAAATATAATCCATTTTTATCATAATTCTGACTTGGTGAATCATCATTCAGATGTACAGGTGCAAGATACACGTGGAGTACGATGACGTCAAGCATCAGTAATTATGTCTCGGCAGGTCCTACGTATCATCTAGCTAGATCTAATGAAAAGCGACAAGGGCTGTTGGTAAGCAAATTGTCCATAAAGGTTAATGGAGTATGGTACATAGATGCAATCGGGACATTACCAAGGTCAACACAAGCTTATAAACATTGTCTAATAGTAATATATTGTTTTAGTAGGAAAAGAAACATTGGTAAACTTAATTTTTATATGGCCAGTGTAGTAACTTTGGATTTCGGCCCTTTACGATTCGCCCTTCAGCAGTTAAAACTATACCCATGCCCTGCCAGGACTAGATTCCGTAACCTTCGAGCCGATGGCCTACCGCCGCAGACAGCTTGGCCCCCCGAACGGCTGTGTTAGTAGGAGAACATACCTTGAACCCTTACGTAGTCTTTCTAGCCAATTAATAATTGATAAGCTGTCCAAACTGATGTGTCGTTGAGGCTATCCTGCAGCTATATCTAGAGATAATGCCAGTATTTTCACCTCAGATATATTCAGAGATTTTTTGTTTCGCTTGGGAATCAGATACATTATGATATCGCGATTTCAAGCTCATAGCAACCTTTGTGAAAGGTATGTTATCTTGTTTAAACAAAGCCTCAGCGTTTATTGTAACCAGGAACAGAGTACCTGGTGCAAGCTCATTACCTTCATCGAATTCTCTATAAATGACGCTGTATCGAGCCAGACTAACTATTCACATTTTGATCTAGAATATAAGTACAATGTAAACGACCCACTTAATATCTGATGGGAAGTGGATGTCGTAAAGATAGAAAACGAAGACAAGAACATTTTGGCTAAAGAAATGTCTTAAGAATTTGGAGAATGCTTGGGCCAAGTGTAAGAAGTTGTATGACGCCAGAAGTTGTATGACGTCAGTTGTATGACCGCTACAGTACTCAATTAATGACAAGGTATCAGTTAAGAGAAAGTTCACATCTAGTTTTAAAGATCGCTTTACTACATCTATTGCTTACCAATATGAGGGTCCTTTTGTTATTCATAAGTTTTTGACTACCGAATACTTTTATTGTATACAAAGAGTCGATGATGAAAAACGAAGGGTATATATAGATCAAACAAAGAAATATATAGAGAAGAAATGTTGATTGAAGTGTTTCTTCATAGCTAGTAAGTTCTTCATAGCACTGCATTTCATTTTGTGCATGTTGTATAAGATTGATTCTGTTTCTAATTTTCCTTATCCCAGATTCCTGGTGTATGTATATATATCGATGTAAATAAATGATGTAGTGAAATTCTAATTTTAGTAATTATTAGGTGGCCTCAAGTTTACATGTAATCTTGCTCTAACATAATCATGATCACTTTGATGTAAGCGGAAGAAATTTGTAAATTGTATTGCTATATATATATTGTGTGTGGGAAGTTACTATAGTATTTTAGAGAAATAATACATTTGTTTTAATTTAATTTTGCAAAGAAGTTCAATTAGTTAATGATGAGTTCAGTTCAATTTGATTTAAATATTATTAGTTTTGTGTATTTTGGTGTTTTGATATGTGCGCTTTAAAATATTGGCCGAAATTTGTTTTGGGTTTGCTTAAATTGCCATTTCCTATGAATAGACAAATATATGTGTGTGAATTAGGATTTTACAATGTTTTGTCCCCTTCTTTTTACGTGGTAATTTGGCCTAAGGGTCTCTAATGAAAGTGGGTGGTAGATCGAGCGAATAGTGTGAGTAATTGGGTATGTCTATATACAGAACTTGTCTAAATTCTCTTTCACTATTCAGGGTGTATATATTTGGTTTTATCAGCATACTTTATTAACACCTTATATCTATTCAAGTGATACTAAAGATTAAGAGCAACTTCTCAGCATGAAGTAAATATCTTATTGTTTGCACTTTTGTCTTTCTCGTGGGGGAGGTAATTGCGTAATATATCATCATGGCCGATATAATCTTTACGTGACTTTATTATACATGATTTTTCTCTAAGCCTAGAAGATAGGCCACCCAACTAACGTAGAGTGGACGGTGTGTGTTTCTGAGAGTGTGTGAGTGAGCGAGCGAGGGATCGAATTTTCTTTTCTTTAACAGAAAACATTATCACATGTCCTGGCTTCTGGAAATATATTCATGATTTCTTGTAGTATGTAGCAAATAATAAAAAACTTAAGCAAGTCGCATTTCAAACACCAAAACAGGAAACCTAACACCATTTTTATTTTAGGTGGGCCACTAGTTGAAGTGTACTGAAAAGTGAAATTCAAATTATCCGATAGAAAAGATCCTTACCGAACATGGAGAAACAAAATTGAACTTTCAAACCTATGGTTGCTAGGTAATTATTTCTTTCTTAATGAATTCTATAGAACACTAAGGTTATGCATGAAAGACTAGACAAAAGGTCTGTTTTATCAGTTTTTAAAAATAGGGCACGATGCACGATATCTATGCTTTATAATTTTTAATATTATGTTGTTATTTACATTATTTTGTATGTGCGTGCCTAGGATACATGTGATGTGATGTGATGTGTGTGTGCGTGCATGTGATAAACATATAAACGAATATGCTTTCTTCCGAGCGCCGTACCTTACTTGGTAGAACGTTAGTTTCGTATTCTGAATGTTCTCTGTTCGGTACCGGCGGCTCACTGTGCTAACTTGGGTTCTCCCAGTGTTTTTATTAACCACGCCAGGTATGTACCGGGATGGTATACTTCGCATAAAAAATGCGATAATGAACGCCGTGCAGCTAACTAACTAACTAACTCTATGGCTTATGGAACTCGCAAGTTCATCGCCGCAGTAACAAACGTTCGCCATTGGATTCTATCCTGGGCAGTATCAAGCCAGTTTTCATCACGAACACCTACTTCTCGAAAATCTCTTCTAATATTGTCCTCCCAACGACGTCTCGGTCTTCCCAATGGCCTCTTTCCATCCAGCCTTCCAACCAGGATAGAATATAATCTTCGTTTTTCCCCCATCCGAGCTACATGCCCTGCCCACCTTAGTAGTCTCGATTTCATTATTTTTACAACATCTGGTGAATCGTACAGTGCGTGGAGTTCTTCATTATGCAGTCTCCTCCACTCTCCAGTCATCTCGTCCCGTTTCGGACCATATATCTTTCTCAAAACCTCATTTTCAAATACACGCAATTTATGTTCATCTGCTAGGGTCGTACTCCAACTTTCGCAACCGTAAAGTACTACCGGCAGAATAACCGTTCTGTATATTTTTAATTTCAATTTCCTTGATATTAATCGCGATGTTAGAAGTTTTTGGACTGAGTAGAAACGTGCGTTCCCCGATACTAAGCGACTTTTTATTTCTTCCGTGACCTCATTTTTGCATGTTACGTATGCTCCCAAGTATTTTAATTTGTTTACTTTCTCTATGACCTCATCCCTAATTCTGATGTTTTAAATTCCTTCATTGTCTGTGCTTCGGCTTGTTACCATGTATTTTGTTTTATCTATGTATACCTGTAGACCTATCTCATCGCACAATTCTACTGAGACATCGGTGTTGCTTTGCAGTGCATCTATATCGTCCCCTATTAAATCTACATCATCCGCGTATACAAACAGTTGATTCAAACCATTCAATGATAGTCCCTTTTTGTCCCCTTTAATTTTTAAAATCGCATATTCTAACGCGAAGATAAACAGTAGTGGTGACAAGCCATCGCCTTGTTTCAATCCGTTGCGAATCTTGGAACTATCTGACATATTATTACCTATCTGTACTCTGCTTATGGGGTTGCTGAGACACATCTTCACTAGTTGAACCAATTTTTTCGGTATTCCGAATCGTATCAGGATACTGTATAACTTTTCCCTTTTGATAGAATCATATGCTTTCTTAAAATCAATGAATAGCTGATGAACCGTCCCATTGTATTCCCATTTCTTCTCCAAAATTTGTCTCAAAGCAAAAATCTGGTCCAACGTGGATCTATTTCTTCTAAATCCACATTGGTGATCTCCAATTATTTCATCTACGTATACATTTAGGCGTGTTAACAGAATATTACTTAATACCTTGTAACAAGTTGGAAGTAACGAGATTCCGCGGTAATTATTGCATTCAGACTTATCAACTTTTTTGTAAATCGGAACAATTATTGATGTTTTCCATTCCTTTGGGAGCTCCTCCTTTCTCCATATAGCACTTATCAATTTATGTAGGTCCTTGATTAGTGCCGTTCCTCCTGTTTTAATTAATTCGTCTGGAATATTGTCTATTCCTGGTGATTTGAAATTTTTCAATTTCTTAACCGACATTTTGATCTCGATCTCGATCTCGCTAGGTTCGGGAATCCACGGTTCTGCGGTATGGATGTCAAATTCCTCTGTTTGTTCCCCGCTGTGTACATTAAGAAGTTTGTCGAAATAACTTTTCCACACATCGACAATTTTAGTCGGATCCGCCTGAAGATCTCCACGTTCATTTCTAATCATTCCTAACCTCGGCTGGTAACCTTTTCTTAACGAGTTTACCCCTTTGTATAGATCTCGTATGTTATTTGTCTTCCCGTTTTCCTCAATCTCCTGAATCTTCTGCGTCAGATATTCTCGCTTTTTGTTTCTGAACCCTAGTGTGGCGTTTCGTTTCGCGTTACTGTAGTGGTTGGTATTTGCTTCGCTTTTATTACTTAGCCATCGTTGCCTTGCTTGTTTTCGTTCCTCATGAAGTTTAATGCATTCTTCATCAAACCAAGGTTTGTTTTTCTGTTGTTTCTTCTCACCTACGCGTTCCTTCGCTGCGCTCTTAATTGTTTCACGAATTGCCTCCCACATCTTACTTACATCAATTTCATTATTAATATCATCATTATTATTACTCGAGTCGGCTAGGATTTCGAACCTATTTGAGAGTTCGAGTTGGTAATCTGCTCTTATGCTCGGACTATTTAATAGTTTCACTTCGGATTTCAGTTGTTTTGATCCCTTGTTTTCTCTGTTCGCGATGCATAACTTTTCCCTTACTTTTGTGATCACTAATTGATGGTCGGTGTCACCTTCCGCTCCTCTGTACGACCTAACGTCCATTATGTTGGTGTGTCTTCGTCTGTCTACTAATACGTGATCGATCTGGTTGTGAGTTTTTCCGTCCGGAGATACCCACGTGTATTTGTGTATGTCTTTGTGTTCAAAGTACGTGCTCTTTACCAGTAAGTTTTTCGAAATCGCGAAAGTTATCAGTCTTTCTCCATTGTTGTTGGTCTTTTCGTGAAGACTGTATTTGCCTATAGTAGGTCTATATTTTTCTTCCCTCCCTACCTTTGCATTGAAATCACCCAACACAATTTTCGAATTATACTTCGGTAATCGGTCAAACAACCTTTCTAGCTCATCGTAGAATATATCTTTGTCGTTATCAGTAGCCACCTCGGTCGGAGCATAGACGTTTAATAAAACCGTGTTGCCCCATCGAGTACGTATCGTAACGTACGATAGTCTTTCGTTTACGAACTCTATATTCTGAACCGCCTGAAGGATACCATTCTTAATGAGGAACGCTGTTCCGAAATCGTGAGACTGTGTTCCCCCGTAGTAGAAAGTGTACTTGCCCTGTGGGATGCTATCTTGACCCTCCCACCGAACTTCTTGTATCGCTAATATGTCTAGCTCGTACTTCTCGGTCTCGTGTATCGCCACCTGAAGAGCGCCCGTTTGGTATAATGTTTGTACGTTCCACGTTCCTATTCTAAGGTCTTTCTTAATCCTGTTCATAGAGCCCCGTGAAGCAGTCTCAGCCCGGAGATCCGAATGAGGGACTAGTTTACCTCCGGAATATTTTACCCCAGGAGAATCCATGAACCATCTGTTACTATTTCTTGACATGTTTTAGCGGTGTAGAGTTGTCAGCTCTACGACCTCCAGCTAGAAAAACAAATTAACACCTTCCAGGCCATAATCGTGTCTGGAAAATAGACCCCTCTTTCTCCTTCCCTTGTCTCGCCGATACTAAAATCAGCAAACATCATGAGCACGTTTTTTTCAAAACAGACATGTATTTGTATCAATAAAATGAAAGAATATAAGCGAGACGAATCAATATACGGGGGCTGATCAATAAAGACTGATACTGATGTACACATGTGTTTATTACTCAAACTCTATGTTCACATGATCTTTTTCAAGGTACTTTCCTCCTGAGTGAATGCACTTTTTATAACGTTCCTGCCATTCCTGGAACACGTGATGTAGGCCATTTTTTATATGTCCTTCAGAATCGCCTCACACTTTTTCACCACTGCTTCAGAGTTCTCAAAATGAGTACCGCGGAGCTTTGCCTTCAGAGATGGAAACAGAAAAATATCGCACGAAGCGAGATCGGAACTGTAAGGTTGATCTGGTACACAAGTGATGTTGAATCTAGCTAAATATTCCATGACTGGAACTGCGACATGAGGTCGTGCGTAGTCATGATGAAGTCTCCAACCATTTTGATGAAGTTCAGGTCCCTTCTTCACAATGTGCTTCCTCATTGTGGTGAAAATGGAAGTGTAGTATGCCCCTGGAACAGTAGTGTGAGGGGGAACTACATGCTTTTAAATCATTCCTCTTCAATAAAAAGAAACGTGATTACCATAACCTTTTCTGCAGATGGAACAACTTTCGCCTTTTTTGGTGTGGGAGAACTTGGTGATTTCCGGGTAACCAAGTTCCATCCCCAGTGATAATTGACTGAAGAAACTCATCTCCTCCCTCAGCAAAGGAACATAGCACCTCACGGGAAGTCTCAACTCGCACAACCTTTTGTTCCGGAGTCAACAGTCGTGGTACCCAACGGGCACAAACACGGGACATATGAAGGTGATCGTGCATTATTGAAAAAACACTACCATATGAAATTCGCAACACTTCACTTAGCTTACGTAATGTTATCCTTCGATCCTCACGGACAATCACAGCAGCAGTATTGATGTTTGTTTCTGTCACAGCAGAGGCCGAAACACCAGGTCCACCTTGCTTAACGCATGAAACTCGTCCTTCCTTGAATTCTTTGAACCACCAAAACACTGTTGCTCGAGGTAATGCACTTTCACCGTAAGCTTGCTTGAGCTTTTCGTATGTTTCAGAATCTGTATGGTTCAAGTGAAAACAAAACTTGATTGCTCCATACTGTTCTTCTCGTGTAGCCTCCATTGTATGCATATACACATCACGTTGTGAGGCGAAATGGAAGCAGTGTCTAAAACACAGCGGATTACTCCCAACCTACGATACGACAATGCTGCCACCTAGTGAGAGTATACATGAAACACAACTCTTTCAACTATCAAACGTGCCGGCATTCGGCAACAAAGGAGACTGTGGTACAACAATCAGTCTCAGTCTTTGTTGATCAGCCCTCGTACATAAGTTGATGGAGGGAGAAATTTAAACACACATAATAAAACATTGAAACCGATGGATGTCTTCTAGACAGAGGCAGAGAAATCAGGGAGAGACAGAGAAGAAGAAGAAGAAGAAGAAGAAGTACGGATAAAAATATAGAATTTAAAGGTAGTAAAATATATTAAGTTCAGTTCCCACAGTATAGAGTTCAGTTCCCAAAAATCAAATCTAACAGCAAGAGAGAAGTAACTTTTGGATGTTATATTTTTCAAGGTTATTCGAATATATAAAGGGTGCTTCAAAAATTCATTAAGTCACTTTCAAAATGGAAACCAAATTTGGTGATTAGATTAAATACTCATGATTTCCAGTGAAACTCCAGAGTTTTGAGACACATCTAGGATAATATCAAAAGTGTAACACACATTCTTTGTTTCCGCGCGGTTAGTTTGCAAATTTTGTGAGCTTATTAAACATACTGGTTCGGAATGTTTGTAATCAGGGATTCTGCCAGGATTTTCAGATTACGGGCGTAAAGTCAAAATTGGAAGGGTGGACGTAGAGTTTTGCACAGTTTCTATCAACTTTTGTCCACAAAAATTAAAGTGGAGGGGTAGTCTCTAGGATTTGGGCTGACACCCCTACAGGGGCCGGGGTCTGGTGGAATCACTCATTGTAACAAACCCAGTAGATACCGTAGGCCATACATTCTATTCCAGAATACTAATGCAAATTGAACACAAAAAAATGAATGAATGATAATTTTTCTGCTTAATATCTATCAGAAAGAGCCAAGATTACATATGCAACTGTATCAAAATGAAAAGTTACAAATGTTCAAAAGGAAAATTAGCATGTTCCTATAGTCATAGTAAACCTTACATGTTCCACATTGCAAACGTAAAAAAAAAAAAACGAAACACGTGTAATAGTATGTTCATAAATTAGAGAATGGAAACGAATTTTGGATCAAATTAATATAAAAAGATTTCTTCTCTTGAACTAGCCAAAAGGGTGTCATTTTCTACTCATGTCTTAAAATGTCTCTGTTCTGGACATGCCACTCTCTATTCCACCTATTGCGAATATAACATTCTAATAATTACAACACTAATGAACTAGTAGTGTTTATAACAATTCCTACAGATGGAATGAACACGGCAGAGCTGAAACGGGTCACCGGCTATCGGGGATGCTGGTCAAGTTTTGTACTGTGTTGTCGGGTGTAAGATTCGAACCCATGCTGCCCTGCTACTTCGATTTAGATCTGATAACCCGTAGGATGAAGGAGAGATTTTAATTATTTCATTGCGTTTTAACAGCATTTCTTTCAGGGGTGACCAGGAACGTAGATGTTACCCCGAGAAAACGAAAAATACGACGCCGAAATTCCCAGTTAAATAGATTTTCCAGACCGGGTCAACTGGGTTACAGGGTCACTGAAGTTTGGGTCAGGCGCTATCACCGGGTCATCGAAAGTGGCCCGAAATTGTCTCTGGAACACGCAAAAAAGAGGGAGTGTGTGTAAAGTAAGAGAAAAATGAAGATAGATAGAGAGAAGAAAAGACGCAGCGAAGACACGATAACAATACATCAAGAATGAGAGGAAGAGAGAGACCAATGAAAAACATGAAAACTACATTACCATTATGCTAAATAACACACATCGGTGTTTACTCGAATTCTGACCAGTAATGCTTCGTAAGTTCTCCACAACCCGGAGATTAATATCTGTTTGAATACTTCAGTGTGTGCGAAAAAGAAACTGACTGGTGGGGAATCGAACCCAGGTATTCAAATTTCAAGTGCAACATGCTAGCGATATTAGACAGGGGGCGTATTCTTAACTGTCCTGAGAATTTATTTGAATTTTTCCAACCAACATTCGTAAATCGTTTTTTCTCTATAGTGACTCAGGTGCTTCACTATAGTCGGAAATATTCTCCGTTTTGTATGAGAAGTGATGATTAGATTATTCACAATTGCTTTGTAAAAAAATCTTTAGCTTGAACAGGGTTTGAACCCATGTTGGTTTGTTTTCGTACTGAAATGTCCAGCCCCTTTCCCCTACTCCATTTTACCAACGAATTCTCCAGTTATTAATAACCAAATTCAGTGTGAGTAAAATGCAACATTGAGTATATGTGTTACATTTTGTCTGTATGTATTGTGTGGTAAATAAACACATGCGTGTGCGTGTCCTTTTTGTCATGTCGAACTATGAAACGAGAACCAGCCTGAACGAATTTAACATAAAAAAAGAAAATTGTTATTAGCAAATCTAGAAGTTAAAACTTCAATTGAAAGTTCTAATGCACTTCGTGCAATATGACAAGTTGAACGTTTAACTTTTGACAGTTTGTATTGTTAGCATAATACCGCACAATCTGAACCTATTTTGATTTAGCCAGTTTCAAAATATCTGGTTAAATTTTTGTGATACATTTTCAGTCACAAGTTAGGCACCCACCCTTCCCATGTCTGGCGCTGTGCGGTGCACTCAGCCTCCTAACAAACTGAGTACCAGAGTGTTCTTGGTACTCCTGGGCACCTTGGGAAGGTAAAGGCGGTCGAGCATGGGACTGACCACTCCACCTCACTTCGTACAGTAGGGCGAGATGTGGAGCGCTACTTCCACATCCCCTATGTACTGTTCAAGCCGCGTGTGTATCGCACAGGGGATATCTTTATCTTGACCTTTATTAATTTTTGTAACTACGAGGTAAAAGCGAAAGTTTTCCAGATATTTCCATGAAATTTGCTACAATTGCTTACAACCTCCCCCCCCCCCTTTCGACACTGAAAATAATTTTGCAAAACAAAATCCTACCCAAATTTTGGTGGTTCAAACTGAAAAGTGAAGTAGATCGAGATCGAGAGATGCTACAATATTTTATAGCCACAAATCGGTGTCTGACTCAATTTCTTAGTACTAATTAACAAAGTTAGATAAGGAAAAGTGGTCTTCTGAATTAACATTGCTTTTCCCATATACAAGATTCACTTTTGAGTTTAAATTCCCGAAAGGGGGATAAAAATTTAGTTTAGGAAAATTATTCTCAGTGTCAAAACTTTAGGTTCGTGTAAGCAACTGTAGAAAAATTCATGAAAATAACTTTAGAACCTTCATGTTTACAGGCCTGTTTCTCAGGAACACGAATTCATAAACAGTATATACATAAAGGTCACTTTTCAATTCCCCGGCAGAACATCATTCGGTGCAATGGCAAAGTTACTTCTGAATAGCGGACATTCTCAATAACGGACGCGGACACTAACGGACAGCCAAGAATAGAACTCTCCTCTTTTCTGGAATTTCAAACAATAACGGGCAGGATTTCTACCATTATCTCGAATTGTTGAGTAAGATATTGTATTTCTTTTGTATTTCGTTTTTTTTAAGTGCATATTGTTTAGTACTTTTTGTGTTTGTGCTTCTGTTAGGTAGAACGTACATAAAAACAATGTGCATTTCAATTTTTCCTTTTACTATGCTTAGAAAACTTCATTAGTGTACATTACGTATGAAAATATAGTAAACAGCAAGATAATGTTGCCCAAATTGGTGAGTATATTGCAGTAATTTTTCTTGTTTTGCATCCGAAACATTTTCCGAATAGCGGACCATCATCATCACCAGGATTATCAAATTTAATGAAATCTAACAGAGTAATAGTGAGATCTTCGCCTGCCGTTCCATCATCAACAGGAGGAACATCAGCACGAAGAATAGTTCAAGTAAGTGATCAAGTGAAGACTCTAACGTGTAAGTGTAAAAAGCAATGGTAGATGAAAACTGTATTAAAGAAGTAGAATCTTCAAACTCATGTGATGTGTGAAAGTTGTTTCTATGATGAATATAATCAAACAGGGCATGCATGTTTAGGATATTTAAAAGGGGAGGTGGTAACAGGAGAAGAAATTGAAGAATATTTTAGGAAAGCAGTGTGGAGAAATATTTTAAAATCATCTACATTAAATAACTTTATCATATATATGAAGAAGATCATCGTGAAGTGATTGATGATGATGTGTTAAAAAGAAACATGAAATATGGTCTTTGGCCAGTGGTGAAAGTAAATGTCAAGTATAATGGATATGTTGCTGGAAAAAGAAAGGAAAGGACAGAGTGAGTGAAAAATATCAGACTTTTTCTGTACATTTTATGTTGGTGTTTATATAGTGGAGGGATATGTTCTACAAACTTTTCGAACATATCTAAAGGAGAATTATATTCGATGTAATGGGTGTAGATTAAAGATCCCTCATAATAACTGTATATTTATGTGGAATATAGGAAAAGTACAATCAAAACATCTAGTGAAGGAAGTGAATGTTCATAAACTGTTTCTTGAATACTATAAAATTTTCAAAGGACTGTGTCATGTAAATATTTCTATGAATTCTTTATTTCAAAAGTTGTAGAGAATTAGTACGTAATCGTGAATTCATTGCACAACACATATCTGAAGTTATTCATGAACAACTTTCAGTAGAAAACCCCCTATTCACATCTTCAGGACAATATATCATTGACATTCAAGGTTTTAAAATCTCTGCGCATGAATTTATTATGAGAGAATTTTGTATAGTATCCTGTGATGCTAGTCTCTTATTGCACTGTTTAGTGAAATTACCTTGTGAAATTGCAGAATTAAGAGTAGGGTATCAAAAACAAGTGCAATGGTTAACAGAAAACTTTCGTAATTTAGAATGGGATAGTTCAAATGGGTATAACATTGCACATATTCGTAGAATAATGTTTCAATTCTGTATAACTGAAGCTATACTCTTTTGTAAAAGTCTTTAGGAAGTACAGTAGATTAAGAAACTGTTTCACTTCGAAAATGTCCTGCGTTGAAAATATTAAATTTGAACATTGGTATGTCAAACTGTACTTATCATGACCCTGTGGAAGTTAATGGTTGTGCACTAAGAAACTGCTTACAATTACAGTATTGGATGAAACAAAAAAACAGAAAAAATTGTAGAAACCTTATCAGCCATGCAAATGTAAGAAGCATGTGCAACTTGTCTTATAGATCACTTTAGTTGATGTTCTTAATAAACGTTAAACTTATACTCTATTTTCTATATTTTATTTGATATAACCTTAATAATAAGATTTTTCAAATAATAATAATCATATAAACAAAACATTTGTTTCTACTATAATAAAAAATATATATATATTTTTCTTTTCTTTTGATATTTTTTTTTTACAAGTCGTTTTACAATTGTATCATTTTCTTAAGATTCGTAGTATAAAAACTAGAGAATATATTTTTTCCTCTTACAGTGAAATAAATAAATACAATACAGAATAGTCAACAAAGAATATATTTTTCATGTTGAATTTGACTTTTGATTACACGATATAATTTACAATCTCCTTTTAAAAAATTTCAATTGGTTTACTACGTTCATTTCCGAAGCTATCAAAATATTGTCCTCGTCCATATTTATAAATATATATGGCAGTCCAATGAGTTCCAGGGGAAGTTGACGGACTTAAATTTACTATAAGTGCTGCCGGGTATTCAATTGGTTTTGGTAGTGTCCTCTGAATAAATTCCAGTAAGCCTAGTTGCAGTAGTACAGTCTTGAAGTATAACTTTTAAAATCTCATCACTCCACATCACAATTAGTTTCACTAATTGGTGTTGATTCATACACTGTTCTATGTTTAGGTAAAATAAAAGAATGTAGATGATAATATGTTAAAACTTTGCATACACTGAAGCTTCTTTTAAGACAAATCGAAAACGTGTAAACTGATGAAGATGATGAGCACAACTTTGCAATAGAAAACCTAAAGCATTTTATTTCGGACACTTAGTATCTTCTAAATTTATCACTGTTCTTTCTAGAAGAGACTAAAAAAACTTGACGTGCTTTTCCATGCGCATACACACTTTCACTGCAGGAGGTATACTTAGTAAGTATGTTTTCAACTTCCTCATATTAAATTTCGCCTTCAATCCACTCTAAACCAAATAGATGCTGACTTAAATATTCATTTGCAATTCTCAAACTTGGAATACTAATTTTGATATTGGAAAGGGAGGTTTGAAAAGCCAGGTTTCAAAACTATTAGCATCAGGATTACTTATGGCTAGTTCTTAAGCTATGAAATTCTTCTCTTCACTACACTGAAAAGCTGAAAATTGTATGACAGTTCTCATGGTTAATCTCAAACTGAACTAAATTTCACATTGTATGATCTGTATATACAATACGATCTTTATCAATTTGAATAAGCGAATCAAATTGAGCGTAAACAATACATGAAATAGAATGTGCCGGTCCTTGACTGAACCCTATTTTGAGATTTACAAGAAAAATTTTAATAACATCCCATGTAGAATCATCTAAAGTGTTAGTAGGAGAAAGAATAAAAGCATAAAGAGTACATCTATGGGGTAATCAGAACATGTGATCGTATGACTCATTTTCATAAAATATACCCGTTCCAGAGTACAGGGTATGATAACTTCGAACGCATAGATGATTTGTATAATCGTGGTAAGAGGAGCGGGAGGATAAAATAAAAGAGAGAAAAACTTGTAGTTGAAATTTATTAATATTAAAATTTTGGAACTGGAAGTTATTTTCATGGTATTTTCCATTGAATGCGGTGTTTGGAATAAAACCAATGATGAGGCCATTTCCAAGAAATTTATTATCAAGATTATATGAATCAACATTTGCAGATATGTTGTACTATTGTTTCAACTCTAGTCATTGGTAATTTTGCAGTACCATGAGTCATAAAATTGTTTAATTGTGAAGCTAAATCAGCAGAAATATTAATTCAGCGAACATAAAGAACAACCTGTTCCAGTTTAAATTTTAATAAAGAATTTTCAGCTGCCATTAAGCAGAATGAATCTTTACTACGACTTAATTTTATACGAAGATTGACTTTATTTGGAAAAATACAATATGATCCAGAAATATCTGTATGGAGTCGTCCAAACATATGAATGAATGCGCTACCAGAAACAAGAGATTTTCGTTTATAACTACCAACATTATTTTCATTGAGAGTATTAAAGTGTCCTGCAGTATCCTTATACCATAATCCAGTGGTTAAATGAGTATTGCTTGCATCTTCAGAATAATTAAGTAAAGTTTCATAATATCCTCTGAATTGATATGTTGCATTTGATGATGAAACTATTTTATCATTTAAAGAAACATCCACTTGACTAAAAAGTGCATGAAGGATATTATTCACGGGTGCTACATTATGTGCCACAACGGCTGCTAGTTGTAAATTATCTTCACTTCCACCTAATTTTTTACACTTGGCATCAAGATGTGCAGGATGAATATATTCTGCAGTATCTCCAGGTATAAGAAATTCTATAGGTCCCTCAGAACAAAGTGAAGAAATTGGTAGGTACTCTCCCATACGAGATGATTCGATCGCAGTTTGTGTCATAGGGACAGAAACTAAGTCGAATTCATTCGTACAGCACTCATTACTTTTAGGTGTAAGAAACAACATTTAAGTAAAAACATCTCTACTTTTCTTCTTTTTAGATACTCGTCGCCTGTTTAAAGTTGGTGGTCCAATACGTACGGAAGCCTTACGATTACGTGTCCTTCTCTTACCGCTACCACTAAGCAACTGATTAACTTTATTTTCAGCTTTGCTTATTAAAGATGAGCCTGTTTCGCGAACTCGTGCTTTTAAAGAATCTTTAATAGGACGGTTTTCAAGCATATTCCCTGCAACATGAATTACTGTTTGTAAAGTTTGTCGTCTTACTGCTTTTGCCCCTTGTTTAATGAATGGCATAGCAAATCGAAAAAGTCCTCGAAATAAACCCCCAATCCCATGTCCCTGTTGATAAACAGGTCCTGCAAAGTAAGGTATACATCTACCTCTACGCATAATTGTATATCTTTTTATTTTGATGAACGCTTAAAGTGAAGTGTTACGGTCAATGTCCCAGATGCGAATGGTAAATTTCGATCTGCGTGATCCTTTAGTAGTATTTCTACAGTATCAAATGAAAATTTTGCAAGTGGAAAATAATGTACATTCTGGAAAGTTGTGTTTTGTACTTTCCCATGATGATTATCGGTCATAGCTAGAATTCGTAAAAGGTGTGGTTTCGTATCACTTACAAACTGACGTTGAATAATATTTGTATAAACAAATACTTGATGAGGATAACCAATATCTAAAAATGGCTGTCTAGGAATACGATTATCTTTTAAAATATTAATATCAGGTTCAAAACCCAATTGCAATTCTAATATCGGTGATAAACGTAAAGATTTTATAGTATGATCATCTGTTACACTGACAAAGTTTGAATATTCAAATTTTATACTTGGATTTATTTTATTCAATTCATCTATCATTTGCTGTACGATGGAATAATATCCTTCAGATATTTTATACTTAACATCATCATATCATATTATATTTTGACCAGTAATAATATTATCGCACGTTAAGGGAATATGAATTTCACTTAATCCTACAATCCATTAATTCTTTAAATATATTCGATTATTAAGAATATTGAAAAAGTATGTTGGACCATTATTAGAATAACTTTGAACACTTCCATTTGAAGAAAATGTAATGTAAAAACTATCATCACTACTTTCAAAAATAATTTTCTTTTAAAATCTAGTATTACGCTTGACGTTCCAAATTGAAATATCATTTTTTTCCTAGTGCACATCTTTTAAGTCTACATGAAGAGCATCAAAATATTTCTTTTCAACTTTAACATAATGTGGGAATCGAAAATAAAAGATTTAATCTTTCCGTAATGATAATCCTGAATTCCATCTTTTCGAATTAATTTACCATAAAGAGGTTGATCTTTTACAATATCAATCCATACATTAATTTCTAAAGGAATAAGATAATCAAGATTTGTGTGGTAAGGTGCTGGAACATTTAGAAACTGTGGTTTCTTTTTTGGATTCATGGGATGAAAGTGAACTATGCGTGTATTCACTTTAAAATCATTATTAAATCCTAAAATAATTTGCAATACACGACTCATCACGAAAAGATATTCACGTTTAAGAATTCGTTTATGAGAAATATAAACTTTATCTCTATTTTCCTCATATTGTATAAGGATTGGATTTTCTTCTTTACTAAAGAATCTTCATTGATCATGCGTTCAACACTAAGCATTTCTACATTATGAAACTTTTTATTAAGATTACTATTTTCCTCAAATACATGTACATTTTCTTTCTCATCATATTCTTTTCCCATTTGTTTACGTAAGGTCGTACGAATAGTATCTAAAATCGATTGTATTGATTCATAACATCCGGGTGAAAAATTTATATTATATTCCCTTATATTTTTATCCCCTACTTGAATAATAAGTTGTTCTTCTTTTAAAATATTATAAAAACTCAGTGGAATAGAAAGTCCACTTAAACCTACCACCCAATTTCCCGTTAAATGAATTGGCTGACAAAGTTTCGTAGTATAGGAACTTGTTTTATTTTCAAAAATAGTTATGGAAACATTTAATGGCAAGGTGACATAAAACCCATCGGCTTGTTCCTTAGAAAGCATGTTTACAACTGAACAGATTTTATTGAACCCAACTATGCATTGATGAAGGATAAGCCAACCATTTAACACAAATCCAACCTTTTCTACGCTTTAATACCTTTTTAATTAAATAAGCTTTTGCTTTCCTAAAAATACATTTTGTAATTCTTGTTGATAAAATGAACCTGTTATAACTTCACCATTCCAATCTAGAATTTTATAAGTAATAGGATTACTTTTAATACACTGGTTAACAAAAATATTTCGCGAGACCATTTCGGTAAATATCCTTTTTCAAATTTATGTTTATATATACTTAATCGGACATATTCTCCCACTTGAAATTTACATTTTTTGTTTACTTTGTTTTCTTGTCCGTATAGTCCTTCCCAAATCTCATTAAATTTGGAATCATTTACTTGTATAGGGGCATATTCAATGGAAGAATGTATCGTATGATTATAACGTTTTACAAGATCTTGTAAAATATCAATATAACGATAAGTATTTTCAGCAGTGATTTATATATTTTTTTAAATTCGAATATAGCTTTCAACAAAAGTAGCATTGATTTCAGAATGTACACTAATGTGATTCACTTTAAATTTTTGAAAACCCCGTTTTAAATGTTATTTTAAAATTTAGAACCAAAATCAGTTTCACAATAAAGTAAAGGTAACTTTCTTTTACTGAATATTGATTCTATTGCTTTTGCCATGACAGGACCAGTTTTGTTTTTAACTGGAATACAAATTGCATATCAACTAAAAGCATCAATGCTGCATAAAATATATTTATATCCATCATTATACTTTGATACATTTTCCATATCTGCTAAATCCATTTGTACCAATTCATTTGGTGTATTAACATAATATTTTTACGAGAAAAATGTTTGCGTGCAGGAACATATAAAAAAACACTGAACTGCTGAACAAGAGAACAATGGTATTAAAAAAAAAAAGATTGCAATGCTGGTATTTATTGTAATAAGAAAAGTAATGTGGATAAAAGCACCAAAGCAAATTTTATAAGAAATATGTTGACAAGAATTAGTAGGATTTGTAGCAAAAATGTAGAAAAGAATGTAAACGTTTTTAAGGAACAGCTATATGAGAATGGGTATAGTAAAAGGGATATCTTAAAGGCATCTGTTGTTTCTAGAGGAAGAGAAGGAGAGGAGGAAGGAAAAGAGGTGGTATGGAAAGGTATTATAGGGTTAGGAGAGGACACAGAGATTATTAAAAAGATGTTAAGAAAGCAGGGTGTAAGAGTGTACAGAAAAGGTAGTAGAAAGTTGTTGGATTTGGTCAGAAGTAAAGGAAAGGATAAAGGGAAGAAGGAGCAGAAAGGTGTCATTTATTGTATTAACTGTGAGGATTGTGATATGAAGTATATTGGAGAGACGGGTAAATTGTTGAAAGAAAGAATTAAACAACATAAAAGCGATGTGAAATATGGTAGAGAGAGTAATGCTATATTCAAACATGTAAAAGAAAAAGGACATAATGTGGACTGGGAAAAAGTGATTGTGTTAGAATATGAAGATAGTATGTGGCCTAGAAAATGGAAGGAGGCCTGGTGGATAGAAAAAGAAGAAGATAAGAACTTAATGAACTGGACTTAAGGTTTTAGCATTAATAAAGAATGGAAGATTATTGTTGACAAACACAGGGATATGTATGTTAAATGAGGTGTTAGGGGCCTCTATGTTTGCTTCATGTTGATTCTCTTTTGTTAACATGGGATGTTTTATGGCGTCTCTGATTGACTGATTGTTCCAGCCAATGGGGAGGCTGCTTGATCGGGCGTCCCTGATTGGCTGCTTGTTTCGGCCAATGAGGGAGCAGGTAGATTATTGGGCTTGTATTTATATGTGTGTATTTTTTGTACAGACTCAGTGTATGTCTGATGAGGATCTTGGCTAGAAGGTCGAAACGTTACATGTAATTTAATTTTTTACGAATAATATAGTCTTGTTCAGCAGTTCAGTGTTTTTTGATCTTAATTGCAAGACGTGCAACTATGTTTTGTTGTCAGAACATGTAAAGTTAATGTATTTTCTGAAGCTAACAATTTTTTACTTTTTTCTGAGAAAGACCAGTTTTCTTTTTTAATTTCGAGATATTACCTAAAGAATTTGAATGTGCATACGCGTAATAATATTGCTGAAGGGACATATTTAAAACTTATATTCTTTATAATTTTTAAATAATGAAGAATAACATTTGTTTATTCCTTGACTAATAATATTTTTCTTTTCATTTGTTATTACTTTACTAGAATTCTTCTTCTTGTTAGTACTTTACTAGTAATGTTCTGCTTTACTATTTTAGTAGAACCTCCCCCAAATTTAAAATTAATTAATTCTAATGGAATATTAATAACTTGTAATAAACTTTTAAAGTCTGGAATACCAAGTGGATTTCTAGGAGTCTTTCGAGGTCTTACCACATCGTTGATAACACCAATAATATGTGAACCTGAAATTACTTTATTATTCATAGATACTGCACCAGTCTGATCCCAGCTGATACGATCAGAATCCTGCAGGAAATTTAATAATACTTGAATCTTTTTAGCGAATGATTGTGGTACTGAACTAATAATATATTGAATTATGGGTAACATTTGATGATTCAGAATTGTAAACGGGTAAGACGATTGTTTTTTGAAATTGTGGAGTCTATTCTAAATAACGATGTAGTGCTTGTTGGTACGTTTTCCATTTTTCTTCGATAGAAATATCTGTTAGTTTTAAAATTTAATCCATTTCATTATCTAATCATGATTAATGAGACTTTACAGACTTGATAGTCGAATACATTTGAGCACCTACATTTTCTGGAATGAGTACCATTTTTTGAAATTGTGAAGACATTTCAACCATCAAATAAACTTCCAGCCACTGCACTTAAGATTGAACCTAATAATAAAGGCAAAAAGAACCAGCGTTTTGCATTAATAGTTTACGTTTCTTTTTATACTTGAACGTTTAAGAGAGAGTGCACGTAGTTTTTTCTTATGTCGACGTATCCTTTGCTTCTCACGAGGAGAGAGTTTAAAGTTACAATTTAAAACATTTTTACCTACTTGTGCAATAGTTCGAATAACGCCACCAGCTGCACTCTGAACTAGTGCTTTACGCTCCTTATTTTCACATTTACAAATTGCATGGAGCTCATTGAGAAGATGTTTTATGCTGGACATCTTGACGTCAACTAACCTGAATTTGTTTATTCACGTCTTTTACATGTGCATTGTTTCATCTTGAAATATATTTGTATGAAGACGTAGACTTAAAACGAAAAATAAATATGAATGAGGTTCAGCAGTAGCATTTCCAAACACTTGAGTTACATCTTTACTATATTGTGGCATAAACTGCCTTGCTAAATTTTGTATTTGTAACTTATCTCTAGGATTTTTGAACGCAATGAAATAATGGGCGTTTAATGATATATCACCTGCTTATTTTCCTTTAGGAAATAAATTTTGAACTAAAATATAACACTTAGATTCTGATGATGTGCAAATTTCGTGAAAATTTTCGAAACATCAACATTAGTTTGGGTCATAAGATCATCCAGAATTAATAATGAATTTTTCAGAATTTCAAAAGTATTCATATCAGGAATTCCGAAATGAAATCGTATATTATTTATCTGACTTGATAATTTAGGTATCACAGTACCATAGCATCAAACTATTTCGTTAAAATGACTAGAGAAAATTGATTTACGATGGATTAATAATCTATTTACAAAATAAATTTTCCCAGCTCTGCTGGGACCTGAAAGGAAGATAGTGGCAGGATGAAAGAAGGGAAGCATCATGAGCTAGCGACAAAAGAGAAATGAACTACCAGTCGTTACATCGTCGTCTTTTATAGCCAAAAGGATGTGTTTCGAATTCATTATGAAATTTTTGTTTACTTGGTACATTCTGATGTGTTTTTATTTCCGGTCTACATATAATTTTGAATCCTGGCTTCCTATAGATTCCCTTAGCATTACTAATGATTATCGTTTCATAATCATGTTTAACTAAATTTACAAAATGATCAAAATTAACAATATTACGCGCACGACAATTTAAAGTGATTCCTCGAATTTTGAAATTCGGTTTAAAATTCCCAGTCTTAATTTCCCTCTCCTTATACGAATAATACTTCGGCCATAACCCAATGAAAATAGAGATCTCCCACCCATCTTATCTTCATTAGTTAAATCTCCTAAGTAGTTCTCCGTAGGAAGGAATGGAGGTTGATTTTTCTTTTGTCTGTGTAATATAGAATCTGTATCTGAGTAGAAAACATTTTCTATTCCCCCTTTTTCCTTTAAACCATATAATTTCAATATGGCCCATGATGAAATAAAGGCGGACAAGATAATATTGGAAAAGGAATTAGGAGTGTTAACATTTTCTAAATTCCTGTATGTTACTAGCAAGGTATCTTCTCCGATCAGAAGTACATTTTGTACTTCGAAGTGAGGTGTTCGGAGAATATGCAAGAAGGACTTACCATCATTAACTACTCTGGTCTGGGCTAAATCATTTATCTGTCCCCACTTCCCAAACAGAGAATTTAAAAGGCGTTTTGCGATATAGCGCAAATCAGAGTTTTACTGATGTTATCAGCATTAAGTTTTATACCTTCATGCTCAGCATACTCCTCAATATACTTCTGCTTTTCCTCCTTACTAACACGCTGAGATGGAAAACCAGAAGTTTCCTGTTTTCTCTGCTAGAACATTATTAACATAATCTTCAAATAACCCCTCTTTCATCTTGAACTCATAAATTTCATAAGTATCAAGAATGGTATACCCTTTCTTCATACTCTCATGCAATTCAGGAGTGCAAAACGTCCCGGTGAAACAGCGTTGGTCAATCATTACTATTCATTTCGTCCATACAAGTACGACAAAGGCCAAATACGAGACGTCCATTCGTATTTTATATAAGCAAAGGAATAGCAAGATCTTGAGAAGGAACAACCTTACAGAAAACAACTCCATGAATTTGTTTGGGACAGGACATGCTTACCCTTGATAAATGGTAGCCTTTCCAATAGGGAGAGGTCTCTTTTTCATGACATATGGATATAAACTGCATATGTCGACATAACGAATAAATTTATCTTCAGGATACTCGTAGAGGGATCTGAAAACTTCAGTCCTACCTCCTTTGAAAGAGTGTTTAGGCACTAATATTTTTACGGTGATCTTTAATAAATTGCCAAATATGTGGATTTTCCTTAACTTGTTGATCCCAGTCACATTAATAAATTTCTACAAGCTTTAGGCCACAGGTTTCTAAATACTTCTTTCTCCTAATTGTCACAATATCTCGATCATTTAATGTTTCGCCATTCGTGTCATTGCGAGGCATGTGACGACCTTGCTTAATGCATGAATGACCATGATAAACACATCCATAAAATTTATATTCAGTACGATGTTTCTTAATCAACCCGTCTACTTTGAATCTTCCAAATTGAACCTCATCTCTGTTTACATCTGTATGAATAGAAACATCATTTCCTATGAATTCCATGTACTTTAACTATCTTAATTCTTTCTTACTCTGGGGGTTACGTTGTCGATACCCAACGGGGTAATCACAGGAATACTTTTCTCTTCTAAATTTGAAACTCGAAAGCATTCCATAGCACACGCAGCAATAGTACTTGAAGAAAATACTGGATCCGTTCAGCCTTTTGTTCAATTAAGTCTTAAAACATAATGACCGCCTCGCACAATATATTAACATCATTCCTGCAGTATTTTAACATTTCTTGTTGTATGCACACACTCCTTATGCCAGACCTTCAAAGCTTCGCGTTTACTTTCTGATTTTCCTTCATCATCAAAAACTTCAAGTTCTGGCCATGATCCATTGTAATTTTCATTGTCCTCAGTGTTCAACGAAAACGGGAAATCATCCTTCTTTAAACTTTCGCCTAATCCCATGGTAGCTGGTAATTTTGATAATTTCACGAACATTAATAAATAAGTATCTCTAAAACTAATATTACGTACACTCATCTGGATAATTTTCGCGCCTTGGCTTATTATTTGAGGAGTGATTTGTTCCTTTTCAATGAGTGTACGTGCAACAAATACGGAATCGACCTTCGCGGCGTAATGCGCTAAACACACTACTGTATTAATCTTAAACCTTGTTGGAGAACAAGCTTTACAAAGCTTTTAATATTATAAACCAGAAATTCCCTTTCACCTTGTGAATTACCACATTGAAAAAAATTTATAATTCTCGTCCATATGGTTCTTACATTTAAAACAGCAGTGTGAGGCGCATATGAATTTTAGCCGGTGTTCACGTTCACCTTTTTCGTTTTTATTGAGTAGTATCGTCTCAATATCATAAACTATATAGCAAACATCAGTTTCTAGTTTCAGTTTCGTCTTTTGTACGAAACAGAAATGACCCTCATTAACGTACAACTTGCAGATAGTGCAGAATCGATCTCCACATACATGCAGATTGTTACTGTTTCTTTTTTTGGTATCAACCTTTACACCACACTGTTGACACAATTTAACATACCAACATACAGGTTTGCTTATTATAGCATGATTGCGAGGGGAAAGTTCTTAAACAAGTATTACAAGTAATGGCTCTCTCATCGTCAGAAGTTTCAAAATTATGGTACTCCTCACAATGTTCGCAAAAGTATTTGCACTTATGTTCACTTCGACGTTCGTATGGTTTCAAACAAACCCTGCAATGACGTTTACTTCTTAAAAAGGCAGTAATTGTTTCAATAACGTCAAAATGTTGGTCATGAAAAAAACATTTATTTCTGGTTTCAACATTCCCACTATAAGTCACTTCGGCGCCTCGACTAGCTGGTTTTAATGTATAAACTACAATATGGAATTGATTACCATAAAAATTTTGAAATTGATGGATATCCTCAATACTCCCACCCAAGCTTGAAATATTAATATTTGTTTACAAAGATCTTTAGCTTCCCTTTTCCAATTTTTAGGATGCTTTTTCATATATTTTACCTTCTCATAATGAGAAAGGGCTTTCTTCTCTGCCATAATTAAAGCTCTTGGTAAACAATCATAGGAGTTAGCTCCCAATTTAGATACTGGAATAATGTGTGCTTGTAAGTACTCCTTAAGAGGTATATACTTATCATTATTCCGCTTTTCACTTTCGCCTTGTCCGCGAATTGAGTCGGGTATATTAGCCTTAACGATTACACTATTGGCTAACAGGAAAGATTCATTCGAGTTGAGAACATTCTCAAACGAACGTAAAATATGTTCAGTAGTGAGATGCATTCTTCTACGTCACGTAATGAAGAATTCTTTCCAGTTGACGTCATTGCTACTTTCTAAACTAAATCCGACCCATGATTGAGGATCCACATTACCAAGCAAATATTGTAATGCAAAACCAAAAAGTTTCTCTAGATACTCGACCGGGGTTAACCTGGAGTTTCCGGCTTTCGCATGTATGGAGATTTCCCTACATTTCAGAGGAAAAGTACCGAAATAGCGAACGCGTTCACCTCTAATTTCAAAGTGACCATCACCTGTTCCCTCTTGCCAAATTATATATCTTCCACTTCATCAACATGTTTTATAAGATGATTCATCCTATCAGCACTCAAAGGAGTACCCCATCCCTCATACAAATCATATGCTTGATCACATATTTCATTACCCTTTGGAGAAAGAACACAGTCCGTATGACAAGAAAAGCTATTAACAAAAGTTGAGGTAGGAGCTGGAGAAGGAATAAAAGAAGTAGAAGGTGCAAAAGAAGTAGATGGTATCGGACTGCAGATAGGTCTTACTGTAGTTACGAATGTAGTTGCCTGCGTTAATACAGACGTAACTACATTCAAGGAACAGAAGTAGTAGAAGTACAAGAATTGATAAAGCAGGCATAGAATTTACAGTAGAAATAGGAAAAGATTCTCCAAAGGCGAGAGAGTAGTCCCGACTCTGAGGGACAATATTCAATGAATCATCTGAGTTCATAGACACATATACTTCCTGAATATCATCTCTCACAATCGGAATTAATCCAAAAAGAAAGTCAACATGAGGATGAAACATTCTCCCATTATTTTCATCAATGGGTTCAGTCAATAGCATATAATGCTGGAAAGCCAGCCTAGCGTTAGAGGGGGAGTCAAAGAAGTAAGCATTACCTAATTGAATCAATTAATTTGCATGAAGACATGCACCAAATATCTTATTCAAATTAGAGTGGGATAGAAGCCGAAGACGAAGCAAAAAGTTAAAAACCTTACCACAATCTCTGGGTAGTATTCCCTGCATGGCTAAACGGCACAATTCCACCCAGGTCTCATACATCGACTCAGAGTCAGCGAATCCTTTAGCCTTCTCAGCCAGGATAAGATGATCAGCACTGGTGAATCCTGTGGTGCAATCCATTCTTAACCATCTTAAATACTTCAGTTGCTTATACAGAAAGTTGATTCAAAAGGTGATTTCTGTAAACAATATACAGAAATTAAGTTCTTGTTCACAAAAACAGAGTCGCAGCACAAAGTTCAAGAGATAATGTTTCACTTTTTTCTTCACAAAGTACTCACATAATTTTCTTCTTCACGAATTAGTTATTTAAAATAAACTTTATAAAATCTATATTATTATCTACATACGTGCAAAAAGTGAGTTATTAAATATTATCAATATAATTCTATAATATTGTCTAATTATTTGATCTTTCTTCACGCATGCGCAGATGCTTATTTAGATTACACTCAACTCAACGTTTAAACAGATTCCTCACAAGTCTATGTTTACACACAGTTCTTCCCTATAATTCTGTGTTTAAGCAGATTCCTGATAAGTTTGTGTTTACACACATATAGATTCCCCATAACTCGGTGTTTAAAGAGGTTTCTCACAAGTCAATGTTTACACACACATACGCACATAACCTACATAATACTAAGAAACATTTTTTGCACAACATCCTTATGAAAAATTGATATCCTACTAATATACTCTGGATACCCTGACGATAGAGTATGAATACCTTAAGATTTAGTCTTCACATTTAATTTTCATAAAAGAAATCAAATTACCTCTAATTTAAGTTTCGCTCAGCTAGAAGAAGAAGAAGGAACAACACAGTGTAGTCTTCACTTTCTTTTCCTTTTCAAAACCTAAAAAAGTAAGGAAGTTAAATAATCATTACTATTATTTTAAGAAAAGTTTAATTAATTATGCTAAAGTCACTAAAATTAATTTTCACTCTCGGCCATACATAGGTATAAATAAAACAAGTGATATTGAAAAATAGTGCAAAAGTTTGACAGAATAGCTGGAAAGTCAAAACTTGATAGAAATCCCCAAGTTCACCTCTGTGTGAAGTTTCTCTTGACTACTCACGCAAATCATAAACAAGATGTTTCAAACAACTACTCAGTTAAATCGCAAGGAAGGCAAACGTGTTTCAAAATGACCCCTTAGTTTATGAAGTCCTCTGAAACGCTTCTTTTGAATACGTCGTCCGGTTTCATATGAGGCATAGATGCTGAAAGGACATAAAATGAAACTTACTTATCCAAACAAATCACAAGTAAAGCATCTAATGCATGTGTTTCTAACCCTGGTTATCCATTCGATATGCTATGGATTTCCTTACTAGTGCAAGTGACAAAGAAATTTCAAAGGGAGGGTGTTCTCAAACATTTAAGAGGTGAGACCTCCACTCTAAAGGCTGGTAAGAGCACTATTCCTAACCCTTTAAATACTAATACATCTTATCCTCCTAATTATATCATAGATATATTTAAAATATACTACGAATGCTTTTAAATAAAATTATTTAGCTTTCATTAAAATTTCCTTCTCCTAACACTTTCAATATATGCCTTCGCTGAGACCTTACTCAATTCTTTTCACCCTTAATCCACGGCCTGACTCTTAGATACCTAAAGGTCATAATTAAAAGAAAACAAATTCAAACCTTCACAGTAAAGTTTAAAGATCATAAATAGAAAGGAAAGAGCATTCCCGTACCATTCCATAGGTTCTAAGTTCCACCTCAGCACCCGACCATCCATCCTAACTTACATTTTTTAATGTTTTTCCTCAGACACACTACGCAAATGCCGGGGTGGCATCTTTAATATAGACTCTCGTCATCACTTTCCTGAATCCTTTCCTCTCCTCTACCCTCGACCTGGGCCTTATATATCTAAAGGGCATAAATAAAAGAAAAGGGAATACGTGTAGCTTTCGATACGTCCTGCATTTAATCCTAGCGGGTGAACATCCTGACTTAAGTTTTTTCAAGGTTTTTCCTCACTCACATTAGCCAAACGCACGAATGACACTTTCAATATATATCCTGACCAACACCTTCCTGCATCCTTTCCCCCTCCTCTATCCTCCGGCCTGAGCCTTAGATGCCTAAAGGTCATAAATAAAAAAAATTCAAATTCAAACTATAGCCTATACACCATAAATAGAAGAAAGAAGCATTCGTATAGCATTTAATAGGTCGTGGTTCCATTCCCAGCGGCCGACTATCCTGAGATTTTCCACAGTTTTTCCACAGTCACAGCAAAAAATGCCAGGATAGCGCCTTCAATATAAGTCCTGGTCGAAATCTTCCAGCATCCTTTCCCATCCTCTATCCTCTGCCCTGAGCCATAGACGCCCAAAGGCCATAAATAAAAGAAATGAAATTTAAATTCAAACTACCACACTAAAGTCCAGCAAAAAGCACTGTTCGAAATCCTTTAAAATACTAAAACAATAAGTTTATGAAGTCCCCCAAAAAGCTATTTTTTAAAATTATTTACCTTTGATTTAAATTTCCTTCAACAATCACCACAGAATATAACGCTTATTTCAAAATCTGACGTCAAGAACTTTTAAAAAGCTTTCGAAGCCAAAAATACTCTCAGACTACGATATAATAACTTCAATCTTACACTTAAGAATGAAAATGCAATCGATCAACTTAACATTATATAGGAATCTCTTGTCTGCATACTATGCATGCTCCATACAGAAACTAAAACCTTTACCCGTACGAAACATATAAAAATAACAAATGACGTAGATTGAACGCAAAACATTTTAATCATCAAGGCACATGACCTCTATATCTTCATACAAACTATGATTTTACATTTGGGATTCACGTATGATCCATCTAGAACGGTTAAGCAAGCGTTTTGTCATCAGGAAAAGTGACCTCTTTCCAAACTATGAAATCAGCTCACAATACGTACATAGCTTTGTCAGTATTTACTACTTTATGTACACTTATATGTTTGAACTGATATCCCGCCTTACTCTTTTTTCAAGTTATGATATCATGTCTGAAATTCACATAAATAGAATGATTAACTTCAGTCAAGCAACAGCTACAAGGAAAAGAACTAAATCTTTGTAATCTCTGAATGTATATGTCATGTACACAAGATATACACAATTTATACATTAATAAACAAATCTTTCTATCTCATTTATGTACGCATAGTGAAGTAATATGTAATCTCTGAATGTATATGTCATGTACAAAAGATATACACAATTTATACATTAATAAACTAAGCTTTCTATCTCATTTATGTACACATAGTGAAGTAATATTAATAAGGGAAAGAGGTCTGAACCTTTTCCCAAAGGAAGAAATCATCTCTCATACCGATAACATATACTCAGTTTACTCCTGACTAAAGTGACCTCTGTAACTCAGACAATGAAATCACTTTAAAGATTCAAGTATGACCCGTATCTTTGTTTCTTAAAGATTAATCAACAAACAGGAAAGTCAGTATCACAAGAGACGCAGTACATTTACATTACCAGACAATCTTTTATCTTTTACAACGTAACCTTAGCTTCACTGAAAAAAAAACAAGTTAACGAAGTAAGATAACATACACGTGCGATAAAGTATTTTCTGTGTTCATTATCCTTCCACTTTCATTCTGTTCGTCTGGCGAAGAAGGTATATTCCATCTCTCCTTCACCGAAAATAATAAAAAGGTATTCCTTATTATTTTAATTTTTCTAGCTAATTCTTCTGTATTTTCTATCTGCAGCCTTTAACCATTTAACACAAAAACGAGTGCTCTACCAAATTCATCGCTTTCTTCCAATATTTAAATTTTTGCACATGTATATTCAGAATTATGAGGGTAATGTCTAACTATAAAGTTCTCATAAATAAAAAAGCTAAGCTCAAACACTATAATAATAATCTCCAGTCATCGGATATGACCATCTACAGTCAGTATATTCATTAAACTTTTCTGATACGCCCGCCCAATGGTACAGTCAGTATATTCCTTATTTTTCTGATACGCCCGCTCAGTGGTGCAGGCAGTATATTCCTGATTTTTTCTGATATGCCCGGTCAGTATATTCCTTAAAATTTTCAGATATGCCCGCCCAATGGCACAGTCAGTATATTCCTTATTTTTCTAATATGCTCGCCCAATGGTGCAGTCATTATATTCCTATTTTCTGATGTGCCCTCGCAATGGTGTACTCATTATATTCGTTATTTTATTTTCAGATATGCCCGCCCCATGCTACGGTAAACTCACGTGATGGTATGTGATGTCATTAACTTCTATTTTTTTTCTAATGGTAAGTCAGTATATTCCTTATTTTTCTAATATTCCTACCCAATGGTGCGGTCATTATATTCCTTATTTTTTCTGATATTCCCGCCCAACATTACGGTAAGCTCACGTGACGGTCTCTGACATCATCAACCTCTCATTTCTTCTAATATGCCCGCCCAATGTTACGCTAAGGTAACGTGATGCTCTCTGACGTCACAAGCCTCTCCACAATCAGCCAATCACAACCCTTCGCCACTGTGACGTCACAAAACTCTCGGCCAATCAGACACTCAGAAAAAAAACTACAAGTGTGTCCTATTCTACTGATTACTGAGCAAACAAGTGTTGCACGACCGGTTTCCAAACTGAAATAAAACAAATTGTCCGGCTTTAAACAATTTGGAGTTGGTGACACTAGAATCTTTGCATGAAATGATTCAGCGGCGACATAAGTTGTCTTCTAATTAGTTGGGTTAGAAATGAGAAGTGTGGCTAATATGGTTAGTTAAGTATAATATGTGTATTAAGGTGTAGGAGCAAAGTGCCAACTCCTGCGTTTAAGTGCACTCGTGAATAAGATATTCGAGTATGACTTTAATATATTAATAATTTGCTCAAAATGAGTGACTATTTTATTACTTGATAGATGAAATCTTACTTGGGTTTTGGTTAGTAAGATTTGTGTAAGTTTAGTTGCCTTGAGCATTTAATGAAATAATGTTCATTGTCTGTTGTGAGTAAATATTTGGACCGCGCTTGTTTGCTTGCGAATTCGGAATTGGTTACCTTGACTGAAACAAAATTCGACCTGCAGCTCAGTTGGAACCGGCTGATAAAAAAGGGCAGTGTACACTTTTGTGTGTAGTAATGTTTTACGCTACCTTCAGACTCCAAATTAAATTTTAATTCTTATACTGAAGTGCTTATGCTGGAATGACGGAAACTAATTGGGTTTGTTTTTAACCAATGGTATGATTTTAATGAAACAAATACTTTCTTAATTTTATAGAAAGTGAAGAGATGATCCAAGTTAGAATATGCTATCAATGTTTGGAATGACATATCAAATTTCAAATAATTAATAGGTGTTTCCTTAGATTATTTTGTGCCAAATTAAATTGCCCGTATTATTCTTTTAATTATCCCTTTTGGTGCGAATTTTTAAAGATTTAATTTCTAGAGTTAAAGAGAAAACTTTGATTCCAAGTTTCTAAAAATTTTATCGAGATAAAAGCATTCTATCTACTTCTTGATAACCGGAACTTTATGACACCAGTGTACCCGACTGCATCTGGTAGAGGCAAAATTTTGCTGAAGTGTTTAATTTGTAATTTTGAGTCTAATATATTTATAGTGCATTTATTTTCAGAACTCATTCTCAGAATTAATTCTGTGTATCAAGTTATGGAATTTTGCGTTATGACTGGTGCTATCTTGGGATTGTAGCTGTTCGTAGCACTTTAATAAAACACATTACATTATGAATTTTTTTATTTTTGAATTTATTTTAAAACCTATAGGCAACTATGGCTCAGGCCCTATGGATGATGATAGGATAAATTGGTGGAATGAAGAAAGTGGGAGGAAACGGAAGCACGCCGAGAAAATCCACGCACACGGTGTTTGTCCACTACAAAGCCCACATGGCATGAGCAGGGATCGATCCGACGACCCCTATGCACCAGAGGTGAGCGCTCTACCAACTGAGCCACCGTGGCCCCAAAGCACATTACATGACATTTCATTATTGTTAGAGTGTACTTTACGGCGATAATTTAAGAATTTAGGAATACAAACAATAAATTCAGATGCATTGTAACAATGTGGTGATTACTGCAACGATATTTTCTTTATCCTTTGGACTCAATTCACGAAAAGTGGACTCAGTTCGCGCAGGTACGGAAATTAAGTGGGACTCAGTTCAGATAATTGGACGCAACCCACCTTCTAAGGTTTGCGAATGACTTTTTAAGAAATTGTAAAGATCCTCCGGAGTTTAAGTTAGACCTACTGAATAGAATTGTACAATTTGTAGAAACAATGCAATCTAAAAATTCCCTTACTTCCAGACAATCTGCTGCATGATATTAAGGAAAACATCAGATGACAAGATTTTCCAATGTCAAAACAGGAAAAATAATAGTTTGTTTACATGCTGAGTCTTGGCCTTGCATCATGATTACATCACACAAAGGAAGTAGAAATTACGGTGGACTCAAGGTTGCTCATTCATATGTTTTGAAAGAAAATAAGCTGTGCATGCCCAAGTTTTACAACTGGTTTTATCACAGTAATGAATACATAGGAATACAACATAATCAACGAGCAATTTTGTATCCCTAATTGTAGGGGAAGTATGTTGTATCACCTAAAGCATACTCATAGCAGTGTGTCCTACATACAAATTTATATGTATTTTTTTCACCCTCCAAATTAGATAACAGAAATTTATGAGAAAAGATGTACGAAAAGAAAGAAGAACATCAAAACAGAAAATGGAAACAGGTTTCGGCTGAATGACATTTTATCCAGAGTGTCTAAGAAGTGATGATTGAATGGAAGGGTGAATTTCTAAGAACGAAACAAGAAAAAAGATCGGTGGAAGAATGTCGAAACATGCATAGTTTCGGAACTAGAATCACCGGTCGTATACTAGCGCATCGCTTTGGAAAGGTTAAACCAATTCAATGAAAACTTGGTATTATTATGAGGGGTACAACCCTTCACGTTCTACTGATATAGTAATGTTAAACTAATTACCATGCCCATTGTAGAGAGTCAACTATTAGACACATTCGTGCGTCATGTGAGAACGAATGAATTGATTCCAAACCAACATAGTATTCATAGATCAGACTACCCAAAGTGCATTAGGAATACTAAAATTCTATTTTAGACTTTAAGAAGATTTTCTATGGTTGACTTATAAAATTTAACTATTAAACCGGCACATAACGTGAGAGTTGTGAAATCAATTAAAACAATTTCTTCATGATAATGGAGGAAATTACTCTCAATATGCTAGGGTAATAGTAGTAATGATGGTATAAGTAGTAGTAAAGTAGAAGTTACAAAGCAAGTGGTAGTAGTAATAATAGTAGCTCAGCTGTAGAAATAGTATAGGCATAATACGATTAATAATAGTAGTAGTTAATATTACTGTAGTAGAAGAAAAAGTGATAGTGGTTGTAGTAGTCCCATATCCCAATATATAAACTTACAAGGAAACTATCTCCGGTGGGACACGAAAATCTGAATAAAACTTCCACAGGGCGTTGATGATGTGTACAAATGAACACTCCTGTAGTAGGTACTACATTTCGCAGATTCGCGGTACGCCAGTTACAGGACTTAAAATTTTTCGAAATTTTGCTCTGAACGCCTGAAAGGTAGGCACCACTTCATACATTTGTGCTGAAGTTATGCATTTCACATACACTTTTATATAAAAAGTTGCGGTGAAGATAATTTAAATGTTAGATTAAAGTTATAGATGAAATTAATGTGTTCATTAATTACTCTGATCCCTGCCAAATGCGAATATTACGTACATACAGAGTGACCCAAAGGAAATTTCCTATCCTGTTAATTTCGTAACCAATTCATTTCCACTAGGAATCCCGACACACACCCCTATTAATTTAAGGGTGAATGCGCCATCGTTGTCTGTTATGGTCTAGTGGCAAAAAGTGAAATTTTCTTAAATGACAACATGGGTCAAGTGACACAGCATGTCAATGATCTTTAGTTTCTGTTTACAAGAGCATGTGATCATTTACTAGTTTCTTTAAACATTTGGGAGAAATTACGTTTGTAACTCTCAAATATTATAAAGTGAAGCTTGGTAATATATTTTTCTGAATATAATTTCAGCGAGTGACGGCAACAAAGAAGCCTTAGAAGTTCTTTTGAATCCCTTTGAAAACAGAAAGGATGCTTATAGTAACTTGATTAATTCTTAGCGATACAACACAATTGCTTCCCTTCAGTACAATATATAAGGAAGGTTTAATTACAATTGTTAAGTGAGCTAATACAATTTACTATAGTAAACGTTACGAGAGCCCTCCATTACCCATCATACAATGGAGAAAACCTCCGTGGTGTATCACTGTCTCCCATGGAAAATTCGGAATGCCATATTATTTTTTTAAGTGCATTCTTCATGTGTTAAGTTGAATACGCTTGCATACTACGTTTCGTAATCTTTCGAAACACATACTAAAGGTCTGAAACTTTGTTTAATTTGCTAATGAGTTTCCAGTAGTTATACAGCCATAGGTATATTTATGAACATTTTAATGTTTGCAATAAAAAACTAAAACTGGAAGAGTGACTGTTATACGACCCTAGGATACTCATGTAATGTCTGCGCACTATGGTGAGGAAAGCAAAAACTGTATACGACCGCATGCACTTGTAAATGTAATAGTTGTACGATAACTTCTTTGATACTGTGTTTTTTTCACTTTCTGTGGAGGTGATGAAAAAGATTGTTGAGTTGGGTTTGTGATATTAAGTCATTCGTGGTATGTTTCTTGTTATTGTTTAATCATTGGAGGGAACAGAAGACGAATATAAACATGTACAATCTATAATATATGTAGTCATTCATCTTTTGAAAGAATAGGTTTGAGAGAAACTAATTTTGAGTTTAAGGACACCCCCGTCTACTGTCTTCGATCAAAGAATTGCGGAAGCGATGTATAACTATATAATTAGTAAATGTAAACAGCAACTAAAGACCA
Source organism: Lepisma saccharinum (assembly GCA_022664845.1). NCBI lineage: Eukaryota > Metazoa > Arthropoda > Insecta > Zygentoma > Lepismatidae > Lepisma > Lepisma saccharinum. The sequence goes on along the minus strand of JAGDQP010005775.1, from coordinate 2,054 downwards.
TTGACCCATGTTGTGCCACTTAACCCATGTTGTCATTTAAGAAAATTTCACTTTTTGCTCTAGACCATAATAGACCACGATGGCGCTTTCACTTTAAATTAGTATGGGTGTGTGTCGGAATTCCTAGTGGAAATTAATTGGTTACGAAATTAACAGGATAGGAAATTTCCTTTGGGTCACTCTGTATTTATATCTATATAATATTCCAATTTGGTAGGGATCAGAATAATTAATGAGCACGCTAATTTAATCAATAACTTTAATCTAACATTTAAATCATCTTCAGCGGAACATTTCATATAAAAGTGTATGTGAAATGCATAACTTCAGCACAAATGTATGAAGTGGTGCCTACTTTCCAGGCGTTCAGAGCAAAAATTCGAAAATGTTGAAGTCCTGTAACTCGCGCGCTGAGAATCTGCGAAACGTAGTACTACAGGAATGTTCACTTGAACACATCATCAACGCAATGTGGAAGTTTTATGCAGTTTCTCGTGTCCCACCGGAGACAGTTCCCTTGTTAGTGCCCATATTTTATTTTATACGTATAAATTACTATGACTTCGCAGCAATGGGAAGGCATAGTGTTTAAATATGCAGTGATTCCCAACCTAGAGGCGTAAAACAATCGCAAGTGTCATGGGCTACTAAAAAACGGAATGTATCTTGTTGGTTATCATTTTACATAATAAAACTTAGTTGAAGTCTCATTTTGTTGAGCCACTCTGGGTGCGGGCCACGTTTCTGAAACTCTAATCGAAAGCTAAACCAAAATCTGCTAGTCGTACAGCCTGCTGCGATCGCAGTGGCTCTAGAGAAGCGCTCTCATCTCTGGTTAAGGGGTTCGTAGCTTCGATCGTCGTCCAGCCCATGTGAGCTTTTTACACTGTTGACCTAGTCTTTAGAAGCCACGTTGCACGACTAGGAGCTTAATACCAATTCACCTCGTGCAACCTGCTGTGGAAATCATCCTGACTGAGGTATTACCCTTACTTTCAAACAATTTCAACAGTGAAATGACTAATAGTGCTTCCTCTATATTTTATATTTTAGATACATTAAAAGAATTGAAGTGCCTTCCATTTCGCGGATAGTTTAACTGCTTTGCTCACATATACAATTGAAAACTAAAATATGCTACCGGCTTTTACTCTTAAATTTTATTAAAAATGTATAGTACAGCGTAACGGTTTCAATGTTCTAGCTAACAAAACCTTTTATCAGACAATGACAACTCAACAACTCATTAGAACACTGAAACAGTTACTCTGTACTGCGTGCTATTAATAAAGTTTTAAAGTATAAGCCTTGTCAGCGTGTGGGTACAAAGTCTGAACATAATTGAATCGGCAGTTTGAAGAAGGCAATAAACGCCAAAAATGTGAAAATCTACTTTATGCCGGATTTGGTATCTGGAAGGGATGGCGCATTTATACAATACACAAAGAAAGCAAAAAAAACATTAGTAAAACCTTCAAAAATAGGTGCGAAATAGAGATGGGCAAAACTAGCGTAACAGCTATTTTTCACTGCTACATGGGATAAATGGCTATGACTGCTACAACCGATGAAAAATAGCAGTTACTGGCTTAGCTGCTATTTTTTCCGAAGCTTGTTAATGGTAAAACACATTGTTTCCTGTTTTCTAAACAAACAGAACTGCTGGGAGAACGGAATAAAATGGCAGAGACTTGTCTGCAGAGAGGACAAACCATGATGTATGAACACTACGTAATTAGTAGAGTCTATTACTCGTGTACGGAATTCATATAAAAAGCTCTCAGAAAGCTGTGGTTGGTAGTGGGCTGCTTGGAGTAATGAATAAGGCGTCGGAGTTGTAATACAGTGGTCCCGGGTTCCATACCAGTTCATCGCAAGCTTTTATTTTTAAAATGATTTATATTTTATTTATATTTTAAATAGGTTATTTTGAAATGGTATTGTTTAATTTGTTTTATAACTTTATTTGCACTTAACGTTTTTTGTAATATTTTCCGTTTATTCTGATTCTGTAGTCCAATTCAGATTTAATAAAGTGGTAAAAAAATGGGTAA
>JAGDQP010005774.1:14495-76083 GCA_022664845.1 Lepisma saccharinum | reverse complement strand
AGCTGATTGTTCTTTACAAGTAAAAAAATTAATAAACAAAACTTTTTAAAGAAACAATTTTCTTATTGAAATCTAAAAAATAATTTTGTTTATGCATGACTAAAAAGGAAAGCACGAAGCGCTCTCTCATATACAGTCACTTTATAAATTCTTCAGTTGGCGCGCCCCAGGCTTTTCTTTTTAGTCGTGCATAAACAAAATTATTTTTTACACTTCAGTACGAATAGTTTAAGAAAAGTATGTCTTTAAAAAAAATCATTTTATTACTTTTTCGAGTTATTTCCGTGTTCTTATACTTTTTCTCCAGCGAATGTTTTGTGACCCAAATTCTAAAGTGTTATACAACCAGTCAAACACAGCATCGTTGCAGGCTAGTGTTTCTTTTAGGACTAGTTGAACAGAGACCCGCTTCGCTGGGTTGTTCTTAATAGATAGTCATGTCAAATGTTGCCACTTGGAGGTAGTCAACCCGTCGAACAACACTGTGGTGTGGGTTGCCGCGTGCTTTGCTTTAAAACTTTTCATTTTTTACTACCGATATTGAAGATCAATGGATTATTATATGGTCGATTATCTCTGAAGATAATAATTTTAGAATCAAAGTGATATGATAGATTCCCAGAAGGGTCCTTCGTCTGATCATGTGCGAAAAATTATTCCAATCGGTGAAACACTTTTTGCTTGATGTCAATACAAACACCGCCACTTTCATTTTAATATGCATATAAATAAAGAAGTTCAAATTAATAAAAATATTTTGGTATGCTTTTAAAATATATAAATTTATAGAAATATATGAAAGTAACAATAGAATATTATATTGTCACCTGACTTACGTCACTGTGCAAATTTTCATCATTGTATAACGTCGGAAAATGAGTTAAATTAATGTTGCAAGATTTGATGACACCACGAACCATTGAGAACTAAAGAAAAGAATGTCAAAAAGGTAAATGTATTCTCTGTGCGATGAGCACGCGCCGTGAACGGAACATGGGGTGTGTGGTGGAGGTATCAAGTCCACATATTCTCGACCTACAGCACCACCAAGTGAGGTCGGGCGATCAGTCACACGCTCGACCACCTTTACCTCCCAAGGTCTCAGGGATATCAAGAACACTCTGGTACAAAATTTGATAGGCATGGGCACATTCAATAAAAGTTTCCAGCGTCCTGACCAGGATTTGAACCCGGGCCGCTCAATTCATAAGCAGTTGCGCCAGCGCCTGGGCCACGACGACTCCCTTCTTTACATACATGGTGTTTATTTCTTTAAACAGTTTCTTTTTTTTTTTTAAAAAAATCCATATTTCTATAGTCTTAATATCTGAAGAAGGGGTCCTCGTATTTTCTTAACAGCACCCACCCAACACTGTTGATAATTCTCATTTGTCAGACTGACTGCTGCAAGTTGCTCAGGCGTTTTATGATGGCGACTAATTTATTTCCTGAACCCTCTTTTTTTTTATCAATAATACTTTTATATAGTGAGAGAATCAAATTTCATTTGGCATCCCCTGTTAAGAACTTTACCGAGCGGTTATAGGTCAGGCTATAAAGCGTTGGCTTAGCATACGGGAAGCTGTGAGTTCGCGCCCAGTGACCGCGAACCTGAGCGAGGTTTTCCCCTATTTTCCTTTGGTCGCAGCAGGCAAATGCTGAGATCATACCTTGAATGTGGGCAGGGTTGATTCTATCCCAAATCCTTTATTTTGAAGTTGTTCTTATAGTTGCGTTGTCTTTACCGGAAAAAAAATGTCTTATCAGCTGTATTTGGATTTTGTTGAGTCAATCAATCATACCATTTACCTGTCATTGGCGTGACCAGCCTGTAAGCATCTTGTGCCTATCATTGACAAATCAGATTTTCCTGTACTGATGAATAATTACGAAAAATAAAATGAGAAAAAAATATTAGTATTTCACAACTGCAGTAAAATAAAATCTACAGAATTTAGGCCTCCATAGTTTCTTTCAGTCAAACAAACACACGTACAATCATTTCTACCGTACGCAATGTCACGAGAAGGTCAAACATCAGTTTTATTTTCTATCAAAGAATCAATGATTTCTTTTTTTCTTTTTCTAAGTTATTAATTTCATTGAGAGCATCACTCTTGATCTTTATTGAATTCCATTCTTATACCCTCTTTACCTTGAAGCAATTATTTCTTGTATTTTTTATTTTTCAAAGTATTAAAAAATAAATAGAAACGTTTCCCTTCGGCAAACGCCTCCAGCAAACATGAGTTGTTTTTTATTCTTCCTTAAACTTAAACTAGTAGCACGAAAAACTACTCATCGTATAATCAACCGGTTTTGAAATCCATTCTGAACATGCATGACATTTTTTTTTTTTTTTATGTACAGAAAAGCAGTTGGAATAGAAAGGGGTGGCAGAGAAGGGAAGTTTTTTTTTTTTTTTTTTAAAGAACTTGGTTTCACGTAATGGTCAACGTACTATCTGGCTACTTCTCTCTATTATTTACATAGAGACGCTTCCCTTCAAGGCTTGTAAACGTAATAAATTAAGGAATTGGTTGTAGTTAGAGAGAAAGAAAAAAATGTTTTTGAATACTCTAAAACATTCTCACACACTTACGAACACTAATAGACATAGCCAGTCACTCATTTCCTGTCACGTTTTTCGGAAGTCAAAGGTGATCTCCAGACACGCCAAAGAAGAGGTTGCTTCAAATACGTGTTAAAGTTGGGCAATGGACGAAATTTACTTTTAAAAAAAAAAAAAGATCGAGACGCAGATCGTAGTTTTGTTAAGAATTTCAGTACATATATCGCAATACATCGCAGCTCTTTTCACAATGGGGGAAAACCCGGAGCCTGTCCATTTTTAAGGAACTCAAAAGGTCCCTTAAGGTCCTTCAAGGTCCCTTGATAGCAAAGCTATAGGAAAAGTTACCTTATAATACCGCTCAGTCCGTCCGTCAATGTCCAGATATTCAATCTCAGGAACTACAAGGTATAGAGGTCCGCTTGAGGTGTCGTTTTGATGGGCTTGGTTACACTAGCTCAGAGCCACTGGATTGACGCAGTGGTTCAGTGTTGCCAGCCCATTTCTAAATTGTTGAAAAATGTTTCCATTCCGTTATACTTATCAGACCATATTTACTACAGACATTCGACGCAGTAGAAAAATGTTGTGGGTATCCCGTCACCAAACATTCTAATTGTCAGTGTTACAAACCTATTTTTAAAAATGTAATTTTTACAAATTCGTTCAATATAGTTGAATGTATATGCATCAAACTTAGCATTAACGTTATTCGGCGTAGTAGGTAAGTACTATGAGTATCGAGAGCGTCACAAGCCTGGCTTAATGTGTACAAAAAAAGTTTTTTTTTTAAGTGAACGAAAACTAACAAAACCTGACCTAATCCAACTTAATAAAAGAGTGCATAATCAATATGCGTATATAGAAATGTTTTCGGAAAGAATAAGATAAAACAATCTTGACCCCGCCAGGATTTGGACTCGGATCTCCTAGTAAATAATTCGACGTTCTATCCTCTAAACCATGCTAGGAGCTTATAAACCCCGATTTGCAAGCTTTACATACAGGGCACGTATTACGTCACACGGGCGGAGAAGATGCGGCCTCGCTGCTTATTCCAGTCGCGATATACTCTATCCTCAAGCTCCCCAGTTGTTAGTGTTGCGAACTCCTGTCTCATTAAAAGTAGAGAAAAATATACATAAAATGTTTAAAATTTGAGTAATTTTACGAGTGTAGAAAATACTTTTTAAACATTTCCTTCACTGCTACACAATTACAAGAAATCAATTAATTCAATTATGACTTGCGTACCAAAGTAGTTTTCCGTCAAAAGCGCCAGGTCTCTCAAGGCTCATGAAGTTCTCTTCATTCATTTCTATTCTCGTCTTTCCTCTCTGCCCTAGTGTGTTAGATTTACTTACCTTCATATAATCAACGACTGCATTCGCCTTCACCCTCTTCATCTCTTCTCAACCATCGCTTTCAGTATGCCATCCGTGTGTTAAAAGTGTCCAAACTGTATTGTTATTTTCTCTGTATCATTTTCTTAATTGTTCTTCATGTCTTCTCTACTCTCTTCAGTACTTTCTCAATTATGTTATTCCTGTTTTTAGTTTATCTTTTCTATTCTCCTCCATTGCCACATTTCGAATGCTTCCAAAGTTCTTTCGTTAATATTTCGTAGAGTCAGTATTCTAACGCAAAATATTTAATCAATTTTCTTTTTGCATCTCGGAAAAAAGGTTTTTCTTCTTAGTGCATGCTTTCTTCGACATTGCTATTCGTGTCTATATTGCCTTTCTACACTTCATATCTTCACATTTGGTAACCAGACTGACCCGTACATAGGTGATCCAATTGACCCGGTGACCCAGTACTGATTGTAGTAACCATGACTGACCCGGTCTTGCCAAACCTGACTTGATCCACCAACTTGATGATCGAGTACTGACTATCTACTCAGACCACACAACTAATTTCTCAGACCACAAGACTACCTCCTCAAACCAGACGACTACCTCCTCAGACCACACGACTACCTCCTCAGACCAGACGACTACCTCCTCAGACTACACGACTACCTCCTCAGACCATACGACTACCTCATTCTGCGGTTATTTGCACACCATTGGGGGTATGTTTTTTTTTCTTTTCGAGGACATAAGACTATTTCCATATGTTATTGCTATTGTTAGGAAATTTCGGGCGTAGATTTTTTTGCGTTTTGAAGGTAAATGATCATGGTCACCCCTTGAAAGAAACACTATACAAACGCAACCGTGTATAATAAGAAAAAATAAATCTCTACACTACCTTCCGGGTCAGACCTTGTCCAAAGTACAGATTCTGTGACCCGTTTCTGCTCTGCTTCCAAGATACTCTAATATGCCTGTACCATATTTTATTTCCTAATTGTACTACACTTAATATTAACTCTCTGCATAACGCAGAACTTCTGCTACAACTTCCCCACATAGCACAAGATACCCTAGGGAGATCCTCTTTAGATCCACAATGTGCGTACAATCAGTGTTCGGTTTGTATACTTTCCACAGAGGGGAAAGAATTTGTCAGATATGTAAAATGCTGTATTTTACGTCCGTTGTATCCCAATTTTGGGGTTTATTTCGAGAAACAGAGCCAGGAAACATTTTTACACAGAGGGGGATAATCCCAACCATCCCCGGCTACAAGTCGAACACTGCGTACAATGGCCCAGAATGTTTGGGATCAAATAAGGATATTCCTACGATATACTTTTGAGAATATTAAAAGGATATTCTAGGTTGGAGTTTCAGGAATATTCGTAAGAATATTCTAAGAATTTCCCCAAAGAATAATTGTTCTCGACATATTCGCAGAATATACTTGGAATATCAATAGGATCCTTAGGATATGCTCTCATTCCGTATATTCAAATATTCGTAGAATATTATACGCCTATACCAAGAATATCCTTGAAATTTCAATAACTCCACGGGGATATTCGTAGCATATTTCTAGAATGTACCTGTGCTGTATGGATCGCGTCCATTATGTCATTTTGTGTAGCTCTAACTAAATGCGAGTTAGCTAGAAAATCTCAATGCAAGTGTGGAATAGAAAGATCGAATAGTTAGTTATAAGGAGCTCTGTCTAAATCAGTGAATGAGGATAACAGTGGACGATGACGTATCAGACCGAACAGCAGTAGATTTAGGCAGGAGTGTCCACTCTCGACCGCTTTATTTCATATCTACCAGAGATTGTAAAGAGATACTTACTTCGAAAGCGATAAAAGGATATACGGTCAGAGGAAATAAAACGAAATGCATTACATTTGCGGATGATGTGGAACTTTTTGCAGAAAATGAGACGTCATCTGAAAAATTGTTTTGTATTTTCCATACTGCATTGTGAGTGAGTTGGAAGGAAGACATGCAGAAGATTCTTACGCCGTCTATTCAGTGAACGTTTACAGTCCAATCCAACAGCCAACCTTGCAGAAAAGTTGCGAAGAACATGAAATGACAATAAACCGAAAATGATGGTAATTGGAACAAATTGAACCATAGCACAATTGAACATTGGAAACTTTTGAAATACGGACATGGAGAAGAATGGAAAAAATAGTTCAATACAGAACTGCTGAAGAGAATAGATAGACGAGACACGAACAATACTAGAGACAGTAAAGAAGAGCAAAAAGAAACTAGTTAGGACATTGACTACGCAGGTATTCTGAGGGATAAAATTGAATGTATGGTTGAGGGGAAAAGAAGAAGAAGATGAATCTAACTCTTTGACAATATTAAGAACGATAAATCGTATGTTGTAATAAAAAAAAAGGAAAGCCCAAGATTGCGATGACTTGAGAGGTTTTAGCTTCTTGCAACTTTGTTATTAAGATCCTAAAGTAGTTGGTGAGATTTTAAGGATCTACAGTTCGTGTTAAAGTGGGCTGCAATGCAAATCACTCTGTTCAATGAAAGGAGACTTGAACTTGTAAGCCAAGAGTACAGAGATCGAGTATGCAAACTACTCGGGTATCTGGGCGACCAATGTGATCAGGAAATCAGTTACTGAAAAACAAAATGGCAAGAAATGTTTGGATTTGTGAAGGAAACGCCTTGCTGCATACGACTTAAAGTTTGGTAGCGAAGCCTTGTCATCCTTGTAACGATTGTACAATCAACACATAAAAGATCACAATGGCGAATTCCTGAGATATTGACAAAATAATTCAATAAGTATCGCCTAGTGCAGGGATCGTCAACCAAAGAACTACCCTCAGAGTATGAAAGTGTTGAGCTACAAGAGATAGAATGAAAGTTGTTTGATAAATTCTACTAGCTGACCAGGTAAAGTTTACCTTGCCCGAGCTTCCGAACATATTCCTGCGTGCTACCGGTAGCTTACGCTCGACGGTTTGCCGCTCCCTAGTGAGTGGTAATGCTCGCTGCCTTGTAACCAAGGGGTCCCGGGTTCGATTCCCAGTGAGGACACAAGTGGTTCGGAACCCACGTTAAACTGAACTATAGGTCCCGTTCTTAAGACACCATCATCACTCAATGGAAGGCAGTGGCTTACCACCAATCGGTTCATCTTGTCCAGGTACCATCGGGTCAGGCAGGACCTGCCATCGAGCAGAATGCCAATCATAATAATTATTTTTCAGTGTGAATTTGCCTGTGAATTCGGAGTAAATTCACGAGGGGATCAGTGAAGCCTTCTAACTCCAAAATAAGAGAAGTCCTTAGAATATGTTGCGCCATATTTGTGCTGTTTTAATCGTATGATTGTTGGGTGGTTCCCCCCTGTACTGCTGAAGGCTCCGACCATAGAACACCATCACAAGAACTTGACTGAAGTCTAAATTTGGAACTATACCTTCCATAGAACAGAGATTAGTTTATTTTCCTTGTTCATTTTAAAATGCTAATTAAAGCCAGTTGGAGGTCTACCTCCCACACCTCCTTCCAAACCAAAGCAACTAACATGAGATACATATTTGTGGTTCTTGTTATAATAAAATCTTCGCAGGAGTCTCTCTCGAACTCGAAGGGAGAGTAAGGAGAAAAGCTCAGAAAGAAAACTGCAAACTTAAAACGAGAGAGAGAAAAAAAGTTAATAGCAAATTAACAAAAATCGTTAGACGAGAAACAAAAGCAACAGCAGAACCACTCATAAACTACTATTTATCTCCTCCGACTAAAACATTTGAAGGTCAATCTCATGCAAGAAAAACCTCCAACTGTGTGGTTATTTCGCTCCACTCCCCTCTTCTTGCCCGCCCCTGCAATCAGGAGAAACAACACACCCAACCAACGCCTGAGGAACACACCCCGCCGGCTGCCCCCAAGAAGGTTAGTGACTACACACGTTGGATTTTTACCTGTTGCATCTCCCGTTGCTTTTGCTGCGCCCGCGTCCTGTTCGTACACACAGCTCCTCCACTGCTGAACCTCAACATCTATCAGTGTTTCCATACGCAGCAATATATACCCGTTAATGTTCCCCCAACAGAAATATATGGTAACGGTAAGATCATTTCATCGATCTGGATTTACTGAACCATTTCTGATCTAGTGATGCTATATGTTTTTTCTGTGAAATTGGACATACATACATTCCCTTCTTATATTCATTCATACCCTGAGCCGGAGATTAAGGGGGGGGGGGATAAGCGCCCCACACTGCTTCAGAGGCCTCGCCAAAGTAAATGAGTTACCCTTAAGACCACAACAGATATAATAGGGGTGCGTCTGACTACGAATCGGGCGGCCCGGATTCGAATACCGGCCAGGACACTGGAGACTTTTCTCATAGTGTTCCCATGCCTGGCGCTCTGAGGTGCACTCAGCCTCCTATCAAATTGAGTACCGGAGTGTCCTGGGCACCTTGGGAAGGTAAAGGCGGTAGAGCGTGGGACTGACCACCCCACCTCACTTCGTACCGTAGGTCAAGAAAATGTGTAGCGCTACCTCCACATCCCCCATGCGCCGTATCGCACAGGGGATAGCTTTACCTTTTACCTTTACCTTACTAATAGAGTCAATAGCCCAGAGTCAACAAATAGGTTAATCCAGCCAGCACTGTTCATACCAATCAGCAAACTGATACTATTTATTATTTTATTTTGATATGTGAACACACACAGCCATAAACAAGCACACACTGAAAGTTTAACTCTCTAATTCCCATTGCTGAAAACATTTGGGGTATTGCACTTATACTTATAAGGTTTCTAGCAAATAAATGAAAAAAAAAACTGTTTTTCTTTGCATTTGTTACTATGGAGGGGCTGGGAGATATTATTACGAATGACGCTGGACGTTATACGTGTAAGACCAGCTTTACTTGGAGTAATAAATACAAAATGATTGCTTCACATAACTTTATTTTCTAACATTTTTTTAAACACACTTCCTATTTCATAAAAATTAGTACAGAATACTTCAAATTCTGGACGGCCGTAGCTCAGTTGATAGAGCGCTGGCTTCGCAGTTGGGAAACCCTGAGTTTGATACCAAGAGCCGACCATCCTGACTTAGGTTTCACGAGATTTTTTCTTAGTCACATCAGGCAAATGCCGGGAAATAATGAAGGAATTAAAACCTAAATGCATACAAATTGTTTCCGATTATACTGCCATACCGATATGCATTTATATGCATTTATTTTTCATCTTCTTCATTATTTTAAAACAAAATGGTGTTTTCAGGCTCTTGCATCTTTAGCCCATGTTAATGTCACACACCATTAGCTCTAACAATAGTATATTTAGGGCAAAACTGACTTCAGAAACGTGTTTTCCGTAAACATTCTAGCCCAGAATGACATATTACATGACCCACTTTCCATTTAGGAAAACCGATCGAGATTCAATATGGCGGCCGTGAAGAGTGTACCCTCCAACATGTAGTGCCTTCCAGTCCATACCCATTACTATGTATTTGCTTTCCATTTGTTTCAGCATTCTACAAATATAAGGGTATTTACACACTTTTTCTTCACTCTCCAGAAACAAGAATCTGACTATTATAGCATCAATATTTTCCAAAGTAATTGCGCCCGAGTTGTCAAAATTTGCATGAGCATATATTTTGACATTCTAACCATGATGGAAGAAGAAAAATTAGAACTATTTTCTGCCCCATAAATATGTTTGCTTGTTAGGCCCTGTCCGATTTGCTCCCTTACCCTATCCCGGGCAATACCAAACATTGCTAAAAGAGTATAAATAAAGTAAAATTCAAATTGAAAGCAAGGTATTCAAGTGAATATTTTTGTTACAGTAGCATACAATGCCTCTGTAAAGCATTTTTTAAAAATAATACTGAATTTCGGCTTTTTTTTTTTTTTAATGTTACTACTTCCTGGAAACATTTATATGTAAATAGCAATAACTTGCGGTGCTACATTCGCTTAATGTTTCATTGTCAGATCCACACACTTCTGATCAAGCAAGGCAAGGTATGAACAAGAGAAAAATAAATGCCTTGCTTGTGGCTGAGATTATTAATGTCGCATCTTTTTCTTCCCTTTTCTCGTTCCTGGAGCCTCAGTTATAAAACTCGTCGAGACTGTACAAATTTATCTGAAACCCTCACATCATAAGCTTTCATATTATATCACATATGTTGGATGAAGGGCATTATAATTCAAGAAAATATCCATAGGCAACCGGAAAGGTCATTTTTGTTTCCTTTCATCCATCTGCCCCATCATATATAAAATTATGTAGGCTGGAGGGCATGGTTTTCTAGAAAATAGCCGGACACACACACACACACACACACGCACAGAGAGAGAAAGAGAGAGAGATTCCTGGGACGCCCTTTTGAAGACATTCTGGAAAGTGCCATGAGGTGAATTGAAAATATGCAATCAATCAACATGTAAAATGCAATAGGAATCAGAGCTGAAATGGGCCACTGGGTCAATCGGGTCTAGTTTTGGACCGGGTCTAAGCTTCAGACCCGGTCTGACCTGGTGACCCGATAGCCCGGAGAACAAAAACAGAGATTTTAATTATTTCCTTGCGTTTGAACAGTGTTTCTGTCAGGGATGACCAAGATCGGAGACGTTACTTCTGGAGCACGAAAAACACGAAGCAAAAATTCGAAGTTAATTAGCCTATGTTTCCAAGACCGGATCAATCAGGTTACCGGGTACATATCGCGTCAAGTTTCAGACTGGATGGCCAGGTTACCTATGTTTGGATCATCAAAAGTGACCCGGTTTCAGCTCTGTTAGGAACACACCTTGGAGTAATTATAGACATTCAAATTAGTGTTATCTTGTTATATGACACTGCGATTGAAGGGTTTTAATTTGTGCCCGATTGTCGTGAAATTTCATATGAGGAAATATTACCTTTTTAAAATTGAAAAAAAAAAATGCTATTTTTGGCATGAACGCCTGGTGGTTCTGCAACCAACTTGCCTTTGTTGGTCGATGTGTTGCTTACTATAAGGATAGATAGAAAAGATGACAACAACCCAAAATACGTTTGTCTTTTTTAAAAAAACTTCTAATTTTCGCTCAGTTTCATATATAAGGATTCCGAATGAAGGTGGTAAAAAAAACTACAGGCGAACACAAAGTCCGCTGTTCTTCAGAGACATCTGTTTTTATGGCTGCTTAATTTCTGGGTAAAGAGAAGTAAGCAAACTTGGAAAGGTTTTCTCTTTGAGGGGATTCAAATAAAAAATGATGAAAGTGACATTTGACAACCCCCTTACTTCCGTATTTAATTCTATGTCAAATTTCAAACATCGTCTTACACAAGATAAGTATATTAGTCTTACATATCGAAATCAAACACCGAAAATTATCTGAAATGCACAGAGTTTTAAACAGAGTAATAATAGCCTTTTTGCTCCCCAGTAAGATATGCCACCCAAGCTAATGATAACACAATATTGAGCAATTATAGCAAGTCCTTTTACATATACTTATATTCCTAAAAAGAGAGCTTTAATTCTGCCTTTCTGTCGTTTTGATTTATGTATTAAGGCTATGTACCTGTGTCCACTATACCAATTCACACAGTTGGACCAAAATGTACTAAATTTTGCACGAGAACCTAATTTGATCAGAAGAAGACTATCTTGTCGCAAAGTGTTATCCGATGTTTTTTTTATCTCTTTACACTTTCTGGAATAGCATTTCTTTTTTAAAATGTTAACTAACATACCCTAAAAGAAAAGGAAAAGAAAACGTCAGTGTACACTTAAGATTCACAAATAAAGTTACCAGTGAAAATATTTCTCAAGTCCGAAAAAAATGACGCATTTGGCTACACTGATCCATGTGACGTAAAAATTCATTTTAAGCCAGCATTAAATGTCGGTTCAATACTGTCATAGTTGGCAAAATTTTGGATTCGAAAGATTTTTTTTCTCAATTGCCTTTGTTTTATGGACCTGAGTGTACAATTTATGTTTACGAATTCTGTAGCATTATTTTCAAAATATTGTGTCGTTATGTTATTTTAATAATGTAGTAGGATGCTTCAGGTTTTCTGTCTCAGCTTAGAATGAGGTACAAGATGACATCGAAACGTTCTGGAAATAGTATTGAAATGATAAAATTAGGAAATATTGATTGCGCAATTTACAACACTCTCACAGTAATTCTATAGTAATGAGCATATCCCTTCTCTTATACAACCTGCAACATAGTGATACGGTTCCGACTACATAAATAAAAAGGGGATACAAATAAAAGGAAGAGCAGAATGAAGAACTGCTCCTCCGATTTAAAAAATATATATTTACGGCCTTTGGGCATCTAAGGCTCAGATCGGGACAGGAAGGGGAAATAATTCGGGAAGGTGTCGACCAGGGTCTATGTTGAAGGTGCCATCCCGGCATTTGTCTGGTGTGACTGAAGAAAATCCCTGGAACAACCTCCCGAATGCTACGCCAAAGCTCTACCACTGAGCTACGGCGCTCGGTAACTACCCCTGCAAGTTGATAATGAAAGACGACAAGGAAGGATTTGACTTTATTTGTGTCGCACCAAACAGGCAGGCATATTAGCTAATAAATACTGTACATATGATATTTTATGAATTAAAATACGCAGAATTAAAAAATCAAATAATATGGATAATGTTACTAACTTTAAAATTCCCTTTTTACGAAACCAAAACGAAAATGAGATTCCATTCGTTCAACCCTGAAATCTGAAATCAGTTTCTCTCTACCGGCTTTGTTTGATGCGTTTGCCTACGTTGTATAGACAAATGACCCGACAAATGAAATAAAGTTAAAAGGAAACCAATAATATATATTTTGGGTCAGTTAAAAATCAGTGGGTTGAGAGTACTAATATGGCGCAGGTGATTCCATCAATATACAAGTATTTACGACTCCCAAATTAAATATACTTCACTGTACACTCTTAGAATTTTGTCTGCTATGCCTGATTCGGATATCTACTTTTGGATCATAGATGACTTGAGTACGCTATTCTGTTATTATCATTTTTCCTTGCATTTGTGGTCTAACATTACTTAACTAAATCAGGAACCGTCTGTATCAACATATTTTGCAAAATTAAAGACAAAAGTATGCTTTAGTTCTGGCCGGAGAGAGGGGGTGAAGAATGTAACTAACACATTCTTTTATAAGCATATTCTTATTTCCCCCCCCCCCCTTGGCGGATACGGGTCATTACACAAACATTTTACAGAAGATTATTTATTGGGACAATAAATGCTCTATGATCTAGTCACTAATGGATAAGTTATATAGTCGTGCACTCGAAGTAGATTCCAGTATTGTAGTCAATCGTTCTGCCTAAGATTTTCCTGGAATTTCTCCTGATTTTCAGCAAGTTAATACAGGAATGGTACAGAAAATAAGGCCCTGGCAACTACTTTCCCCATCCCTGCCTCGCTCGAAGAAGGCTCGTCGTGGAACGTCTTTTTCGGGAGTTTATGAACCTGTCATAGGGACGTATTTAGGGATGGGTCCAGGGGGTTCGAACCCCGAAAACTCACAGTTTTATTTAAAAATTGTATAACTTCAGGCGTAATAATGCAAGCCATGTGTAATATACATTTCATGCCCAGGCAAACATTGCCGCCCCCGGAAGCCCTTGGACCCCTCCCAAAACCAAATTCTGGATACGTACCAGTGCCACTTTCAGCAGAACACTAGTTATGGTTTTGCGTTGCAGGACTAGGATTCTGACACATTGTTAGAGACCTCAAGCAGGTAACAAACTGTAGGGGACACTGAACTCAATATATTATTTACCTCCACCTGTAAATGTTCATGTGGAGCTACAATAAATTTATGCAGGCCCGTTCCCTCCTATCTCCTCTCTGGCTACGAGCCTGTCCTCAAGGCTCACTGTAGAACCTCTATGAATCCGTGAAGTCCTCAAGGCTTCATATAATTTGAGATACAAACCGTTCTTGAATTAGCAGAATATGTCAGTTGGCAACACTCGGAGGGAGTCTTGAAGCTTGAAGCAGCAGCTGCTGGTTTAACCAGACAGTGGATGGATGAAGGGCGCGTCCCCCTCCCGCACTGGAAAAGAAAAAGAAACAAGCTCATTCAATGCAGTCAGTAGCTCATCAGAAATGGAAGGTCGCGGTCACCATGCAACTCGGCGCCGATCGCTACCATGTGCGTTCTTTGTAATCGCGAGTGTTTTCATTTTCGAAGCTGGAAATTTGGCCAAAGCTTCCTCCTCGTCCAGATTTCCTGGAGGACCTTTAACTCTTGAACCGGTATCCTGGATGCATAGTGTGGTTCTCGATGGTGAAGCAAAAGTGCATCTGTTCTGGACTCTGGATGAGGAGCATGTGCGGTTTCAGGTGGAGGCACAGACGCGTGGATATGTAGGGGTTGGTTTCTCACTTACAGGATCAATGCAAGGAGCAGATTTAGTTCTGTTTTGGATTGACGATTCTACTGGACAAGTTCACTTTTCGGTAAGTACACTCTGTTACTTTGTATTTATAGGATTCAAAGGAAGTATTCGAAAGTGTGATTCATTGCCTCGTTAGCTGGGCTCTTTCAAAGAAACAGGGATGTATCCAGAGGTATAGAGTCCCCTGAAATTTCTATTACTACTGGAATTTTTATAATTTTAGATGTAAATGTAATGGTGTATATTTTATAAACATTTCATAGACCAACACGAGGGCTTCTTCAAGAAATAACTTCCGGATGCGTGACTGCAAAGAAATGTTTATAGCAAAACCATTAATAGATTGAAGGATTAAAAACACACACTGTTTTACATATCGTAACAGCAGTTTCATTTCTTCTCTTTGTGTGATATTTGCTCAGCCATTCAAGCCGTACATCATGACAGGTTTTCTAGACATTTAGCTTGATCTGACGAAGGAAATTCCGGGACTGTAATCCAAATCTCTTTAAATTCGGGCACTCACCATCTACCCGAAACTTGTATTTGTTGAGGGATTGTATGTCCTGACTTTTGACGAACTTAGACCTAAGGTCACATCGTTAAGATATTTTAGGGATATTCTTAAAATATTCCTGTGGTCCGTAAGGATATTTGAATCAGGGATTCTATCAGGATTTTATTTGGGGGAGGTAACAATGCCAAAATTGAAAGGGAGTCAAGTGGAGTTTTGCAGAATGTCTATAGATTATTAACCTTAACAATTTGTAAGTTTGAAATTTGCTCTCGAAATTTTGGGAGATGGCACTTCTTTATTGCGTGGTCTGGCAGAATCCCTGATTGCATTATCTCTACGCCATGAGCCTAGAACATTCTGCGAATAGCTGAATGGCTGGGATGAGCGAACTCTACTAACATGAACAATGAGGTTGGTTATTTTTTTGGCATATTCTCAGAGTATTCTATTTTCCGAATGTTTTAGGAATATTTCAGAAATTAAAACCTGTTAATATTCTCAGAAGTTTTTGTAAAAAAAAAATATTCTTATGAAATCTCAAGGACACACTCATTAGGGAACTGAAAGAGATATTTGAAATATCTATACTATACGGGTATCCAGTTTCGCTTTAAAAAAATCTCAAATAAATGAAATGACTAAAATCTCAAATAAAATCTCAAGTAAAAACATAATTATAACTTTTTTAAAAATAAAGATATTTTGGTGTTAATTTTCTAGATATTTATATTTCTACCGCGATTATGTTTTTTTAATATTTCTGTGTGTTTTTTCAGTTATTTTTTTTGTAGAGATTAATTCACCCCCCCCCCCCCCCTTGCCAACGTTTTGACTAGTTTTCGTTTGGAACAAACCTAGTTTACGTATGGGTACGTATTAACTAACCCAGTGATTTTCAACCTCCAGGGTGTGGTAACTTGTAGCGAGGTTCAGGTTACTTAAAAAATATATGCGCTAATGCCATAAATTGGTATACTGGGGGACATGGAGTTACCAGATTAGATTCCAAGTGAAAAAAGTTGGAAACCTATAATCTAACCTAATTTGACATAATAATAACGTAAACATAACTGACATAAGCATGCCTAGAATAATTAAACAAGAAAACGTTAAAAAAATAATAAAACTCTTTAAAGACATACTTTTCTTAAACAATTCGTACTAAAAAGTAAAAATATAATTTTGTTTATGCATGACTAAAAAGAAAAGCATTGGGCTTTCTCTCATATACAGTCACTTTACAAATTCTTGAATTGGCGCGCCCCATTCTTTTATTTTTAGTCATGCATAAACAAAATTATTTTTTACACTTTTTAGTACGAATCGTTTAAGAAAAAGTATGTCTTTAAAAAGTTTTATTATTATTTTTTTGTTTCGAGTTATTTCGCTGTTCGCATATTTTTTTCTCAAGCTTATGTTTTGTGACCCAAATCCTAAAGCGTTCTGCAACCAGTCAAACCCAATATCGTTACATGCTAAAATTTATTTTAGGATAAAGAAGTCTATATTAAAAAAAAAAAAAAAAAATGCTCTTAAAAATATATAAATATATGAAAGAAACAGTGGAATATTGTATTGCCACCCGACTTACGTCACTGTGCAAAATTTCATCATTGTATGACGTCGGGAAATTAGTTAAGTTAACGTTGCAAGATTTGAGGACACCACGAATCGTTGTGAACTAAAGAAAAGAATGTAAAAAAAAAAAGACAAATTCGAAGAAAATTATCCAATCGAAACATTATTCTACGGCCAATCCAGATATAGCACATATCTTTCTACTCTGTTTTTGTCATATTTTCAAAACGTCAACTTAAACTGTGTGTAAAGAGTTGATGTTATGAATTAGATAATAAAACATGATTTTTCTGTGTAAGGGATGTTATATGTAGGGAGAACACCTGGGGTGTAGTCTGGAGCCCCTCCGAGATTCCGATTTATATGCACAATTAGTATAAATTTAAGTGTAATTATACACATTGCAAACATTATCACAACCCTGGGTCCCCGAAATATACCGGTGGACCCTCTCCGAGACGAAATTCTGGATATGTGCCTGGGAGAACATATTCTTAAGTTAGGTTCCTTTGAAACATTCTGTCAACAGAGTTTATTAAGACATGTAAAATATTTTTTTCCCTTTAATTATGCATAAACCGACCGGTTAGTTTTCAAAATCGTCCTTTGTTTAAAGGACTTACATTTCAGCGGACCGAAAAAAAATTTTTTTTAAGTCCTCATTAAATTTGACGTTGTATGTTCCCTGCGCCAGCGCCTCCTGGAAAAGTAGATAGAGAGAAACAGATTTTAAGTCTGATCACTCTGAAAGTGGTAGGTCCTTCTTGTCTCGTTAGCTTTCTCCATTTTAAGAATTCACTTTAGCATCTCAACTAAACTAACAAGTGAGAGAAACGGATTTGAGATTTCTCTTTGAGTTAACATGTCGTCATTAATCTAGTGAGTCTAAAGGTGGCAGGTTCTTTGTATTTAGTTAACCTTCTCCATTTAAATAATTGGTAGTAATTTTAATTATACCTTATTAGCGGGTCTACCCTAAGATTATAAACTATTTTTACTTTTCTTTTTACGTAGCACCACGTAGTGGGGGAACGGTTGTACTCTAGACTGCTATATTGACTCTTCCCCCACCACCACTCCCCCCCACCACCACAAAAGTTAAAAGCAATTTTTAGTCCCAATGTCATGTTTGCACGAAATTAGGTAAGATGGATAGAAAGTTTAATAAAATTAATAGCAGGAAGTGGAGCGGAACTCAAATTGACAGTGAATTCAACTTTTATTATTTTTTTGTGTGTTTGGAGAGGGCGTTTGAGCAATCCGATTATTTTTCTTTAGATCTGGTTAATTGGATTTGACATGTTCTTTAATTAATTTAGTTTTTCTTCTGTGTATCACTATTCCCGATGACGAAATCTTCCGTCAAGCTTGCCATTTACACAGTGTAAAGCAAGTTTTGTTCAGTGTTGAAATAAACTAGTTTATTTTTATTTTTTATTTTTTTATTTCTGTCGTAAGATGCTTCTTGTATGTCTTAACAAGTTGTGAGATTTCCGTTCAAGAATAGGCAAGGGACCAGCAAACTTCAGTCAATTTTTGCTTCCCGTGAGTTCTACAAGGCAATGTGGATGCGATTCATTTTGATTGAGTTTTCCTTTTTGGCTTCTCGTACATTTTTTTTTCCTTATAATAACTATGCCCACGAGAGAACGTTTTCTATTATAATTTCGTAGCCTACCAACCAAAACATGTGATTGTTGAATTTCTGCTATATTCGTTTCGTGGATTTTAGGAAAAAAAATAAACGTGTATACGAAAAACTGTACAGGAAGTTATTAAATGTTAACACACCATACCATCAGCACACTTTTCTACATACTTTTTTTTTCATATTTAAAATGCCCAAAAAATGAAAAAAGTTCATTTGTGTTAGAACCAAGGATGTTGTACTACAGGCATGGGCGCCCATCTTGTGGTTTTCAGAGGGGGCAAGAATAAAGTGACAGTTTTTCTATGTTTTACTCAAAGTTATCAACAAGATAACCACTACAATATTTACTAAATTAAGGGCGCAAAAAGAACCATGTCATGAAGTATATTAAACCTACCTTAAAGTATACTGAAAGTTGATTGGAAATGCTTAAAAGAGTATAATAATGTTAATAACTTAGTTAGTAAACTTTAAAATATTATTTATGAAATAATTAAAAAATGTGTGCCCTGAAAAAAAAAAAAAAAAAAACTCTGCCCAATGTATCCGTCCTGGTTTACTAAAGACGTTATTAGGAAGCTCAATGTTAAAACAATTTATCATATAACGTCTATACATACAAAACTGAAAATTCAAAACCCTACTATCAGGAATTTGTTCGATTGCGTAGGGAACTGAAAATAATATCAATGATGATCCAGGTTAACTGTGGAAATTTATTAAAAACAAAACAAAACATCTTCCCCCTAATACAGGGTAAGTCAAAATGATGGACCCGATTTCATAAATTTATTTTGTGAAATATAATGAACATATCTTAATGTGAGCTACGCGCAAGGAAAGGCAAAAGTTCAAAGTTTAGTTGAGTTTAGTTTATGTCCCGCGTGGTTGCATTGTCTACTGCTACGCGGCGCTGGAAGCAGTTAACGAAAATGGCGCTGACTGGAGAGCACAAATCGTTCTGTGTGCTGGATTACCATGTAAACAACTCTGTGATGAGTGTTCAACGGCATTTCCGTACCAAGTATGGCAGAGACCCACCTACTGGAAAAAACATTCGTACGTGGTATGAAAAATTCAGAGATACGGGCTGCATCTGTAAGCGAAAATCGACTGGCCGTCCTTCAGCTGAGGAAGAGACAGTGGAACGTGTTCGCGCCAGTTTTGTGCGGAGTCCACAGAAGTCTACCTACCGGGCAGCGAGGGAACTTGAAATGCCACAGAAAACTGTATGGCGAATTCTGCGGAAACGTTTACAAATGAAATCTTATCGCTTGCAACTGCTACAAGCCTTAAGAGACACTGATATGATGCTCGAGCGTCTTTCTGTGCTGATTTTCTCACGTTAATGGAAGAGGATGGGTTCGCCGAAAGGTTATGTTACAGTGATGAAGCGGTGTTTCACCTTTCTGGGAATGTGAATAGACACAACGTAAGGATCTGGGGAACTGATAATCCCCACGCAGTTGTGGAACACCAACGCGATTCACCCAAGGTGAATGTGTTTTGTGCCATTTCCCCTGAAAAGATTTATGGGCCCTTTTTCTTCCTTGAACCTACTGTGACAGGACATGTTTTTCTTGATATGCTGCAACAATGGCTCCTTCCACAGCTCGAAGAGGATAGTGCAGATTTCATTCTTCAATTGGATGGTGCCCCTCCGCATTACCATGGCAGCGTTCGGGATCATCTCAATGACGCATTGCCACAGCACTGGATAGGCCGTGCATCTCAGGAGGATCGAGTTCTCATTCGTATATTAAAATTCAAAGGTCAGATTTGTGTAACAATGAAAAAATAGCTAATACGTTTCCACAGTACTTCCAATCAGTATTTGTATCCTCTTCTCAACCGTTCAGTAATTTTGATAGCAAATCTGAATACTGCCTGTAGCTAAAATACATTTGAACGAAATAGGAAAGGCTGCCAAGAATCTAAAATCCAAAACGACAGTTAGATCTGATGGTATACCCTCGTATATAGAGAAAGGATGTATTGATAAATTCAAATATTCCCTATTGATTTCGTTCAACTTGGCACTAAAACATGCATTTTCCCTAACAAATGGAAATCTGCTTTAGTTTATCCTATACCCAAAACAAACAACAGACGAGAAAGTACCAACCACAGGCCTATAGCAATCTTACCAATCTTTGCAAAATTCTCTGAACTGATTGTATATCAACGAGTTATTAATCATTTGAACGCAGTTATCTCAACTAAACAACATGCCATTATTTCACAAAAATCGACGGTAACGAACCTTACAATTGTTACAGATTTTATTGAAAATTCGTTGCACAAAGGAAAGCAAGTCGATGCAATTTATATTGACTTTGAAAAGGCATTTGACAGACTTAATCACAATGTATTACTAGGTAAATTAAATCACCATCACTTCTCCCTGCATTTGATTAGGTTCATGTGCTCTTATCTAACTATTCGCAGACGGTCTGTTCTATTTAAGGAACACAAATCTGAGAATATGTCA
Organism: Lepisma saccharinum; assembly: GCA_022664845.1. Lineage (NCBI taxonomy): Eukaryota > Metazoa > Arthropoda > Insecta > Zygentoma > Lepismatidae > Lepisma > Lepisma saccharinum. Next base: position 55,457 of record JAGDQP010005774.1, on the reverse strand, counting down.
CTGTCATGAGTCCCGCAAGGCTCGAATCTTGGACCGTTGTTATTCCTCTTGTTCATTAATGAGCTACCGGATAATGAAAAAGTGCTATTTGCGGATGACCTCAAATATATGCTAAAATTAATTCCATGAAGATGCCATAAAACAACAGCATAGTTTAGGCAACTTTACTAACTGGTGCTTTATTAATCAACTTCCAATTAATACGAAATTTTATCATTCAGTACAAATAAAACGATTTATAGATTTAATTGTTAAATTCATAAGTAGGCCCTACGTAGATAAAAAATCTTGGTGTCACGTTTGATATGAAATTAACGTTTAACAGCCACATAAAAAATATTACAAATGAAGCTTTTAAAATTGTAATAAGAGTGGGAAGAAAATTTAGCGACGTTTTTACATTAGAGAAAATGTGCTATGTTTATGTTCATCGGAGCAAAGACGTAGCATTTCTGATCTGTTATTTCTTAGGAAAATAATTCAAAATGGCTTAGACTGCACAGACTTGGTATCATTGTTACAGTTTCGTATCCCGTCAAGAAAAACTCGCGTAGACAACACTGGTCTCTTCCACTGCCAAAAGGCAAGGACTATATAATTATAAAATCACCAATCCGGAGAATATGTAACTACCTACAATGAAATGTGTAGAACTTCCATCGAATTGGATATATGTGATCTGTCTTCTTCGTCTTCGAACGCATTTAGAAATATTTTAATAAAAAAATGTCTGTAAATGAGCATTTCAAATATCGACACTCTAATTGGGTTACAAAACTTGTTGTGTTGACAATAAATATATAAATAAAATAAAATATAGAAAGTACATAGAAACATCTTATTTTTGTTTTCTATCTTGCATAGTACAATTTTCTCCGGCTAGGGGGGGGGGGCGATCGCCCCCCCTTGCCCCCCATTTGGGCGCCCTTGATTACAGGATACGCGATTTCGTCAAGAACATGAAGCCAAACGTCACAGCTTAGTCCCGGCCAGTTAGCCTACTTACTCCAATCAAAAACATTGTTTTCGGCTAACAAAGATGGCAGCTAGCTCTTTAGCTGTCTGCTAACCAATCAGGTGCCTCGATCTGGCCGATGCTCTGTTGTGTTTTGGCTTCACTCTTTCGCTGCCCATGAGATAGCTATAAGAACGTCCTTGGTTAAAACTGAATCATCCTCACTCAGCTTTTAGAGCTTCGTATTCGGAAGGACATAAGATCGATCCCAGCTGCCAGATATCCTGACTGAGGTTTTTGCAGACAGAAACACCACGTTACTGCCTGGATGTTACCTTGAAAGAAGGTCCCGGTCGCCTTTCTTTCCATATCCTCTCCCTATCCTAACCTGAGCCAAAGAGGAATAATGACTATAAATGAAACTTGAAATCAAATTCGTTTGTGTTAGGAAGTAAATTGGATGTATTAAAAAAATGACTACTTGACATTCGTTGTAGTGAATCTGTTTTGTTATCGAGTTAAGGAAATAAAATGGTGAATGGATGTTGACTAATGTACAAGGTGTCCGAAAAATCTTCAAGAACCAGCTGTCCTTGTTTATCTTCTCGATATATTCCAGAACTAATTCCAGGTAGCATGCCCGCTTGCAACAAGCTTTTCAGTCACTAGCTTTAGATTGCCAAACTTCATATTATTTTGAACTTAATAAACAAGCATGAAAAGAAGAAAAAACTTGTTGATACAACGCAAGTAGCTTAGTTGTTTTAACTAACTTAATTCAAGCTTGTCGGAACAAGCAGTTGTGCGAGAAGCTTGTGAAATTTGTTGTTTATTTGAATTTTGTTCCGTTGCACTTCCACTGTCGTCTCAGTGCGATGAAGTCTCATCACGTGCCAGAACCCTTTTATTATACTACAGGCGTCTCTTGTGATCTGATGAACTAATTATAAATAGCACTTGGAAAACGAGCCAGGAAGTGTGATCGGATAGGCGTGCCAGTGGTGGTCGGTTTGATTCTCACCCAGGACAACGGTTTTATCTTTTAAGAAGTATATTATGTTTTCTTTTCTTGTCCTGTCAAGGCTATTTCAACCTCGATTCTTGTGAACTAGACTGTTTGATTCAACTTTATTTATACTTTTTTGGCTTGACGTGCTAATCTTGTATGAAGTTGTCCCACTTGTCAATCTAAGGTTGATTCAATTTTGAGTCAGGTCCAAATTACGATGTGGGATAGGTTTATGGCAAAAATGAACGCAGAAAGATAATACTGTTCCTATTTCTTATATTTAAACAATTACTCTACTAAAATGTTAATGATTAATAATTTAATTATGTTAATTAAGCTTCACCAAATTGTAATTAGGATTATTAATTACTGTCTCGTAAAAATCAGATATAATAATTGAATTCGTCCTGTGATTTCTTTTTTTTCTATAACTATTCGTTTTCGAGTAAATAAACAGAGAAAAATGGGTCTGAAGGGTTGTAGATACTCGTAATATCTGAGCGATAGTACAAAGACACAAGGAATAAGCGTAGGATGGGGAAAGCGTGTGCGCTTATCAGGAATGCTCGCGTGTGGCTCCGCACTTCTGTGATATGATAGAAGTATCTAATGTTACAGAAGGCAAGATAATAGCAGCCGGAAGCTTAGAACTTGATTATTCAATAAAGCCATTTGCTACACAATCTGACTTATTTTTTTAGTACTGATGGTTCGTAATAGGTTCGGAATTTAACAGAGACCGAGACTGCTTATAGCGCGAAATTAGACAAAAGCAGAAACTCATTTTAAAGATTATTCTTAGGTTAGGTTAGGCTAGGATAATTTCAATTTGTCTGTCTGCTCCTTTGTCACGGAGGCTAGCACCTCAGTGATGTCATTCTGGGATCATATTTACGACATAAAAGCAAGCGTGGGGAAGGAGTCTACCGATGCACCACCGTACTATCCCCAACATTCGCCTGGAATGTTTCCTCTTAAGAATGAACTAGGGATAACCTTAAGCCACACTAGGTACATTTAATCAATGGATATAAAACATACCAATGTATCTAGTATTTAGCTTTCTTCTTGTTTTAATAATTAATGTATATAACAATATAATAAAGCATTCTTTAACTAAAAATAATGTTTCATATACTTGATGCATAGGCCTACAGATACACTGTAAAAAAAATCCTAAACATACCTGGAAAAGGCTAGGTGACCATAGTTGCCTGGGAATTTCCAGTAATTTGACTAATAAAAAACCAGCCATCATTCTGCATACTGGGAGCAAAATTGTAAAAAGAGAAGCGAGATTTGAACATGGTTTGTTAAGTTAGAAGTTCAGTGTCTTACCGACTGGTCTAAACCACAAGTCATAAGGAAACACTAGATCAAAACAGTATAGAGAGTCAGAAGTGGGTTGCCTGAGTTCCGAAGACAAGAACTAAGTTGTTCCCACGACGTACATCACATTGTAATCACTTTTCTATTTGTTAATTAGGGATCGGAATCCCGTTTCACTGAGAATGTTTCTCATTTCTACCCAAATAATGATCAAGATGGCGGCAGCAAATATTTGAACAGAACTCTATGCACCGTTACGATAAGAAACCTTTTCATTGTTCTGCGCATGTGCGCAAAACGTTGCAAACTGCAAATAGTCTATCCACTTCAGGCATACGGAAAGTCTCTGGGTTTTCCTAGATTTCGGCAAAACAACATGAAATAAGTAAAAAATCTGTAAAACTTTTAACAAGAATTCCTAGCTTCGTTTATAAAATTGATATTAGTTAACATACATTTGTGGTAGTTGTAAGTGCGTGATCTGTTACATTTTTAAAATGAGTTAGTTACCTGTAAATGCAGTGTGATTCAATAAAGTAACACCAAAGAAATTAATAAGTGATTGCTAGAAGTTCTCACGTATACCTCGATAGTAGCGACAGCTGCGGCCAGACCTGGTGCCTTCAGTTTCTAACCAAGAATGTTCTATTAGAACATCCTTGTTTCTAACCAACCAACCGTCATTCTGTAACTATGTAACTGAACTAAGAAGAAGAAGAAGAAGAACTTGTAAGAACCTTGGAAGAACTCTTTTACCTCGTACAGACGAAAATGGATATAAAATCAAGAGAAAAGAGAACACAAGCTTAGAAGGCAAAGATGAGATAAAGAGCAATCTATTTCTAAAGAATAAAAAGGACTATAAACCAATATAGAACGTAAACAATATTAAATTTATTAAACTTTCTTTTTTATGACACATAACGACTAAAATGGTCGAAAACTTCATTGACATCTTAGCCAATGAAAATTAATAATTTCCCGCCAATGGAATTTCTCGGCGGTATCACGTGATCTTAGACTTGTGCTGCCATCTGACGAGTAGGCCGGATAACGTGAATTTTTGCATACTATGCACAGTATAGCAAGATTCACTTCTTATTATTTTCTTTGGTAATATTTTTGAAACATCACTAAATTGATATTTGTAGTAAGTAGACAAATCGAAGTTGTGTTACTCGATGTTATCGAAGTATTTAAACGTTTATTTATCCTCACGGACCTCAGACTACCTAATTAAGATGGCAACACTAGGCATAAGAATAGGCTTTATGAGTACATATGATGTTCACACATGTAACCAGGATAGCAAAGGTATACGAAGATCCGTTTGTTTACACAAACATTGCATGTTCGAATCACCTCGAATGGAAACAAGTCTTTGGCGTCACCGCCCAGTGTTTCTGTTTTAGAGTGCTTCAGGACACGCACGTACATTTCAAGTGGGCCGGTGTTAAAAATTCAATTATATTTAGTTGAAGAGAAAAATACTGTACATAGCTTTCTATATTTGAATATAATAATAAAAAAAATAATTAGTTTAGCAAAAAATAGTTCACCTTGCCTGAAGTCAAGTTTTCGATGTGCCTTGTTTGGACCTCTCTTTTCTATTCGATGCAATCTCCAACTGTTGACGTTTTCAGCTCTGTTACCAAGAATTAGTCTCACCATTGAGCTCTACTTAACAATACTGGAGTGCTCAATAGCTATAAAATGCCTAAGAGTGATTTTTCATGTACGCGCTGGTCGCTTTCAATGCTTGCGATTTAATTTACTAGCTAATAGCCTGGGAATTGCGACGTTTGTTTCAATTGCCTATTTGATCAAATTGTACGTAAAAGACGCGTCTAATGCGTGCATGAAAAGCCGGCCTGACTCAAGATAAAACATTTAATCTTATACATAATTTCAGGTTTAATGAAAAAATTGACAAAATGTCAGTTCTAACTCAGATTAGTTGTCCGCGTGTTATAACTACGTGGTCTGTTTTCTAGTGTGAGTCTTTATTATCCAGTCATACATATGATATTTTGGACTGCACATATATTAGAACGCGTGTATAATATTCACATTTTTTTATGAATTAAGATATAAATGAGAAACTAGCCACACGGCGACAACGTAAAAGCCTATGTTACAACTGACAGTTCAGTTTGGTTCTCTTTGGATTAAAATGAAGCAGACAAACAAGTTTAACTATTCCCTCAAGTGTCTGGCTTCAGATATTATCTTAATTTACAATGTAATCGAGCACTCTAGTACGCTAAATAGAGTTCACAATTTTAAACTTGAAACATACGTTCTCAAGTTACTTGAATAGGCCTAAAATTACGGTGCAATTTACACGGTCAAATTTTCTAACAAATTTTTGAAATCCAGTGTCATGGCAGAAGTATACTATCCACTGAATACAAACTCGTTCTACCATCTAAGGGCTGATTTTTATAAAAGCTTGCGTTGCTTCCTTTGTTTGCAATTTTGGTGAAAAGCGAATTGAAACACGTGTTACACTTACCTTACAAGAAAACACGCAACAAAATAAGTGTTTCAATTGGCTTCTCATCCAAATCGCAAGCAACGCAAGCTTGAATGAAAATCAGCCCTAACGGTTACGTGGATTTTGTACCATGTAGGTGTAAGGCAGCCTTTTCATGCATTCGTTAATCTGTGCTTCGCTTGCGATTTGTTTGAGCAGCCAATAAATATACGTATTCACATATTTCTATTGGTTACTTAGCCAAATCGCAAGCAAAACACGAGAGTGGCGCGTACATAAAAGGGCCACCTAAGGGCTCATTTCCAAGCCCGCTTGCGTTGTTTCCTTTGCTTACGATTTGGGTGAGTAACCAATTGAAACACGTGTTACAACACGCAATAGAACTACACCATGAAACACCACGCGTTTCAACTGGCTACTCACCCTAATCGCAAGCAACGCAAGCGGACTTGAAAATGAGCCCTAAAATTACAACTCTAGTCGACGCTAAATGTCAGATGACAGCACTGGTATTTTTTTTATTGTATTTATGGAGTGTCACTTCGTAAACTTGTTCTATGATATTTTAATTCACAAATATAATAGAAAATTTGACCGTGTAATCGGCACCTTGATATTTATTGGCACAGGGAAAGAATACCGGTCTATACATTCGACCAAAACCTTAAAAATTAATTACCATTGATTGCACATTGTCTAAATAAATAATGAAAGAACTGCTGGGAGGAATAGTTCTTATTTTTGAAAAGAATCATTCATTTGAACCACAATAAGAAGAATAGCCGCATATATTCACACGACCTGCCTGTAAAGGAGTGTGGAAAACTACGATACGTTCCCAAAAGAGACAAGGATCTACATCTCCCAGAATATCTTTGTACCCCTTATTCCCTGTCCTTTGTGAGAGACCTTGATAAAACCATCAACAGCTCCCACGATAATATAAGTTAATATAAAAAAAGGAAAAAGGTTCTCTGTATCTTTAAAAAAGTATTCACACGCCCTTGTATGTAGTAAAGTTATTTTTCCACACTAAGATTTCCGTTCACATAGACAACCGACTGACTGTGTTAATGTTTGTTAAAAGTACTTTAAAAAAATATTCTAGCCCCATCTTGCATAATCTTCTGCTGAGAAAGCAAAAAGAAGAGAAAAACAAGTGATTCTCTTGATCGTTCAGCATTTCAAACAAATCTTTAACAAATAACCACAGCTAGTTTTCTAGGGAAACTAGAATTCGACAGATTCACACACCGACTCATACATCACACAGAGCTAGGAAGGTTTTAGCAAAGGACAAGTCTTTTGTAAGAAAAGAAAAGAACAGGTAGATATGGATGCTTCTCGATGCAGTATTGCTCCTTACAAAGGGTAGCCACACTCAAAAGTTAATTGTCGAAGGAGAAGTGGTTGTGGGACTGTGGGAAAATTCACGGAAGCTGTTTCGAACCCCCTCTCCGTCTTTCGTTTTTTTTTCTTAAGTTCCCCACCTACCTTTATCCAATCCACATTTCTTCTTTTTTTTTATTCTTCATTGGATTCCCACCTTTTCGTTCATGCATACCTTGCCGTGGCTGTTTCCGGCGGCTTCATGGACTGAATATCCTTTCGCTGTTTTGTACCTGGATCATCCTTCTTCGTTTTGCCAGGGTTGGCAGAAGACAACGGGTAAATAGTCTTGTCCAACTAGAAGACATGTCCTGCCTGTCCTGTCTTGTATTGATTTGAAGGTTGTTTTTCAAGATTTCCCGTTGTAGCTTTTACTACCGCCGTTCCTTTTCTAATAAAAGTTCATGTTGAAGGGACTGGTATGTGTCTTTAAGCATTTGGGGAAATATTTGTAAACGAGGTTAAAACGTGTGAAAGTAAAATGGCGGAAGAATTTCATTCGTGAGGAAGATTTTTCTTTGTAGTCCAATGAAGGTTAACTAAAGCTAAACTAATTTCACGACCTCCCCTCCTTTCCTCGTGATTCAATCTGTAACATCGCGGTCTTCGAATGGGCAATGGGGTTCAAGTCCTGCTGCCGGATATTCCGGTTGAGATTTTCCAGGGGTTTCCTCTGTTTAACAAGGTTGTATTTCAACTACGGCACCGACCGAACGCCTTTAGCCCAGTGATAGAGCATTGGCTTAGCATTCCGGAGGTACTGAGTTCAATCCCAGTCGCTGACCATCTGACTAAGGTTTCTCCAAGGATTTTTCTCAGTGACTATGGTACTTTCTCGTGCTCTTCCCGCATTCTTTTCCCCTCCCTATTTCTACTTGGGCATTAGAACAGTCATCAACACTTTTATTTTATTTTCATTTGGCTAAAGTCTGGCTGCTATGTGCTTATCTCAATTCCAAGAAAGAGTAATCACAAAGGGACGTCATCCCTCGAACTTGAGGGACTTTGGCTACACTTACCAGATAAGCCCAGAAACGAGGACACCTTTAATCCACATTTTCTACCGAGATCCTACTACACCAGGGATGGTCTAATAGAGGATAAGTGATTTCGCCAAGAACATGAAGCAAAACATCACAGCGTAGTTCCGCCCAATTAGTTCATTTACTCCAATCAAAAACATTGTTTTCGGCTAACAAAGATGGCAGAACGCTCTGTAGTTGTGTGCTCAGCAATCAGGCGTGGCGCCTCTGTCGATTCTTAGTTGTTTTTTGGCTTTACTCTTTCGCTGGGCATGAGATAGCTATAAGCAGATCCTCTACTATCACATCCTTGTACGTGCAGAGCATTTTGGCGCAACCTATTGAGAATATAGAAGAAACATTGAATAAAACAGTGAAGAGAAATAGCGGGATGAGTCGAGAGGACTTAACGTGCCTCTAGGGACTTTCGGCAGAGCAATACTGGTGATTATAATAAGAATTTCTTTCTCCAGTGAAGGATTACTCCTTACTAGTAACACAAAAGAAGAACGAATTCCAAATACGCTGCTTAAGGTTTTAATTTAAAATTGAAATTTGGCTTAAATGCATGCAAATAAGGAACAACTAAAACACAGTAAAGAATTCACTCGCAAATGAAAAATAGAATTGATCTTAATATGTTATTATATCTGCGTCATGCAGTCAAATTATCACATGCAATATACTTAAAATGCAAATGATTATCGCTCTTACACAATGAAGAAAAATTTACAATTCATGATTACTAAGTTTAACAGAGCGTCGAATGTTAAAAAATGATGCAAAATCGGGGGTGCTGTAAATGTCAAAATTAATACTTGAATGCTAACTTTAGTGGTTGTTAATCGTTGAATCACGTTTGAAATGTCCGAGTTTTATTTTTCACACAAAAGTCAAGAAGAGAATTATTTTATTCATGTAAAAAAATGTAACCAGAATTTACCTTCAAGTTATCAATATATTAATGGGCACGTTTGGTAGTATAATTTGTGCCCGGATGTCTTATTATTCAAATGACATTTTCAAGTTTACGGCATTTCTGTATGCATATTCCTCCCGGGTGTCGTTCCTAAGGTAATGTGTAAGATTAATATAAGCAGACATATACAGGATGTTCCAAAATTATAGGACAAATTTTGCAGGTAAATTTCTGACAACAAAAAACAAGAAAAAAATTACTTTGCTCATGTGTTCCGCTTCGTTTTTGAGATACAGTGTTTCCAACCTAGAGTCCATAATCGTCTTCTTGTAATGGTGAATAAATACGTTATTTTGTGAGTTGATTTATTATATCAATACGATGTATATTAGGACTTAAAATGTTATGTCTTCGGGTTATAAGTGTTCATAGTTTGGTATAATGTTTACATTTTAAGAAAACGGTACATAGGTTTGAATAGTTGTTATTCCGTAGTGATGATAAACAATATATGTGAAATAGAGAACGCAGTGTTGCCAACTGTGAATATTAGGACTGGTTAAACTTGGAGAATCGACATTTTGAGCTTTCACTTAATCTTTATTTTTTGTACAAGTTATTTTTACGAAAAGTCGATAAATTCTATAAGGTAATTTGTGTTTAAAGAGAGGCATTACAGCATTTCAAATTCTTCAGAAAGTTGGGAACTTACCACTAGCTGCAAATATTTCTTGTCAAAAACACCTTCAAAGTAGCAGTAACATTAATCTGTATTGATTTCCTTTACACAAGGATGCTGTGACTTATAAAGTTATAATGCTAGAAAAGGTCTTGAATGTAGACTACCCAACTAACTCTGTGGGCTGCCTATCTTCCAGGGTATATCGCCAAATATTCAATTTTCCAACACTGTGAGAGAAAAATATTTTTGTTTATATTTTATTAATTTTTGTTCATTTACATTAATGGTCTGAACAGACAACTGTTGTTGAAGTTCATCACAGGTATGAATGATGATGTCCCTCCGGCGAGCACTCTTACGGGCAACAGATAAAGGAAAGTAGCGAGTGGGCGTTATTTTAGGTGCCATTCCGGTGTTCACGTGGTCAAAATATCGAAAACCTGAGTCGGGATTGTGGCGTCAGGACTCGAACTTGTATGCCTTGCCAATGAGAACTGAAATACGCGATTGTAACAAATTAACCGCGAAGTGGGGGTTCAGGAGTATTTCGTACTCTTTCCGTTCAAAGTAGCTATAATAAAAAGTATCCGAAGTACTAGGAAGGGATAGGCAAAGTATGTTGAGTGAGTATTGTATTTCTTACAAGTGTGTACAAACAGACTGTGCCCAGAAATGTTACCAGTCTCAATACATTTCCTTGGACTCCCCAGATTACTTTAAGTTGGTGTGAAATATTGCGCACGAAGAACAAGGAAAGACCCAGAAAGTGTTCAGTCGTAAGATGAGTCGGGTCAAAATTACTCCGCGAGTGATCGGAATATATTTTAACCTCAATGTGACCGGACGTATTGAGAGCCAAGGGGTCCAAACCAGAAGTCCTAATGGCGACCAGAGAAACTACTCATTTACCAGAGATACTTACACAATGAAAGGATTTGTACATTGGCCAAATATTGAAATATTTTCATTCGTTCATTGACGAATTTATTCGGGTTTTACGTAATGCAATTTTTACGATATCTTACAATTGTTTCATTGATTTATGCGTCGATATCATAGGCGGATAGGTCGATGAAACAATGGTAAGATATCGTAAAAATTACGTGACGTTAAAAATACGTGACATAAAACCCGAATAAAGTCGTTAAGGATGGAAAATCGTCTTGGAAGCTTCATTTCCATTGTTTATTAATTAATTTCGAAGCCAGAGTTATTGATATATGAAAATTAATTATTTTTGTTGCTTTTGAATATGAATATATTCCTTTCTATGCTAATATGCTGCCATGTGATTCAGTGATTCAACTGAATCACATGGCAATACTGCCCCTAACAATAATACACTACCTCGCAAACAATAAAAGAACAATAATTGTTATTAAACCATCTTTAAATTATACCGAATCCGTCCTGCAATAGGAGCAGATTATGTCATTAAAATAACAGGACAAGTCTTGTTATCCTTATAACATGACGTGTTGCTTTAACAAAACACTAGCCCATACACGGAACATTTTTTTTTTCAAACTTGAGTACACTTTTTTTAAAAAAAATAATCTGTTTAATTAATAAATGATTTGTAGTCACTTAGTGTAATTTGTTATGAATTACGATGGAGGGATCCTAAGACTAGTGGTTGCTTGTAAGTTTCAACATAGTACGTGTTTGGATAGAATTACAAAGATTTTATCCCTGGTTGGGGTGATATTCGGAAGCAACAACCAGGGATGAAGTCCTCACGCACCAGGAAAATTCTCCGACACCCCCTAGGCAAATCGAACGCTGGTTGTATATATAAAAAAAAGATTTTCAATTAAATTCTTTTCAGTGATAGATGCTTGTCTAGAACAAACACACATACATTAGATTAAACAAGTTTCACAATCCTTTTATTATTGACAAAACTAATGCGCACCGGTATAAAATAAAATGTTCTTTTATTAATTATCCAAGAAAAGAGTCAAAGCAATAGTTTCCCCCAGCCTTTCAATTTACAAGGAATCCAGCGGTGTACGGCTTATCTCCGTCCGACTTGTTGTTACTGAGATATAGGGAGAGGGGACAAATGGAGAGTAATAAGCGATTGAAAAGGGCCTGCCGGTTTTAGAGTCAAAGTCATAGTTTTCCCCTACCGTTTCAGACCAGGATGAATCCAAAGGAGATGATGGCTAAATTTTGTTTGACTTGTAGTTGTTGAGATCTAGTAGGTAGGGAATTTCCCTTAATCACTGACGTTCATACGGAGGCGATAATAAAAGACTGATGAAGCTCGTGAATGTGTGTTATCACAATATTCTCTTACCGAGCCCTGATATATATTGAATAAATATTTGTCTCTTCAATGTAGTATCTAGGCGTTTCTCCTAACACGAAAACCCTTTCTCACAAGGGCAAACAAAAGAGCAGGTGTATATTTCATTTTTTAGAAGAAAAAAATGGAACACAATATGCGACAGTTTTATCACACGAAATGATCTGGTAGTACTTCAATTCCGGACTTCCGGCAGGTGCGGTTTACATAGAGAAGAGATAGGAAACACTGGAACCGGAAGGAGGATTTGGTATTCCTCTGCTTCCCCCCTTCCCGTACAGGATTATAGGATGGGGTAGCTTTTGTACAGGTATATGTTCCGTTGCTATAAACATCTGGAATGTATATAAAAGAAAATGTATTTCAGCTACCATTATGTTCACCTTCAAAAATGTCTCGTGCAAGATGAGATGATTCAATTCGAGGATACTCTTAGTACAACGTTAATCTCTTCCTTAAAAGATTAATGGAGATGCATGAATTGATGGGTAAGGGATGAGCAGCATGTCATGACTACGCAGCCCTTCGTCTGGTGGAACTGAGGAAAAGCCAGTAAATGTATTTGAATAATGTTATCCACATAAAAAACCTGGAAAGGTTAACAGCACCTGGCAAAGTTTTTGAATACACACCGCGTCAAGTGAAAGTTAAATTAATCCAGTAATAATTGATTAAATCAGTAGGGTTGATTTGCCCTTCAACGTTGGTTAACTACCTTTTAGTAAGTATAATTGTTTGATTTAACGCTCCTAGGCTGCATGTTTGCTGTCTAAGCATTTGTTAAGTATAATTGGTTCATTTACCTATCATTTTGGTTCAGGTATTCCGCCAGGATTTTCAGTTTGGCGGAGGGGGCGTAGAGTTAAAATTGGAAAGGTGTAAGTGGAGTTTTGCACGGTTTCTATAGATTTTTGACCGTAAAAATGTTAAAGTTCGGGGATGTTCTCGAGAATTTTGGGGGTAATACCCGGGGGGAGGGGGTCTGGCGGAATCACTGTTTTGGTTGGTTGTTAACTAAGCATAGATTCATCTACAGACCAGGATGAATGGAAACAACGTACAGCCGTTTGAAACTAACTTAAAAGAAAGAGCAAAAATAAAGAAAATATTGGTGGAATGTTACCATAAACTAAAACAGAAAGTCAGAAATGTTTACACGATAGTTTCTGTTCAAAGCTGATAGTGGGGATCTTCTCTATGGAATGATTTGAACAAAGAAAAGCACGAACAGTGGCTATCTTTTACCAATGTGAAATCTTCTCATTGATCAACAACACAAGACTGTAATAGGTATGAACCATTGAGTGGGAGTTACCGTGAGTGTAAAAGTTTGGCCACCACTGCAGATTCATTCTTTGGGTCATATACACTAACAAAAAGGGGGGGGGGCAAACTGGCGTTCCAGTAGATCAAGAGTTATGACGTCATCAACACGGCCGCCCGTAGGATTTCTAATAGAATTTTTAAACGCTTATAATTTCCCACAGAATAGAGATAAAACCGCCGTGTTTGTTCCAAAGTAAAGTAAATTAACTGCAAATTATACACAATTAGTTGTAGTATCTGTATATGGTGCCATGTTTGAGATATGTTGAAGTAAACTTGAAAAAAGTATTTTTTTGACACTCGTTTTTAATTTTAAATCTGAATAACTCAGTAATTATCAAGAATTCTTAAAAATATTGTAGTAACAAAAGATGTAGATCTTATTATGATCTATAAAAAGATACCAATATATTTTCTGTATCATTTCATAAAAGGTAGTTATGTGATTTTATATTAGTCATGGTGTGGCGGCTTCGTAGCTGTAATTTATAGGTATGTTATATTTGTATCATTAAATAAGAATTAAAGATGCTCCACCACTGCAGATTTAGTCTTTAGGTCACCTAGTTAATAATATAGGGTGGGAGAAGTGACATTCTAATAGACCGAAACTTATGACGTCATCAATATGGCCGCCCGTAAATATTCTCGTAAAATATTTTAAACCGTATAACTTCCCACAGAAAGAAGATAGAATCGTATTCTTTGCACCAAAGTAAACAAGTTAATTGCATATTATACAAAATGAATTTGTGATGGTCCAGAATCCCTTTTATATACTGTTATCTATAAATTTTGGATACCATTTTCGGAGTTAAAAATTATATAAGAAATGCGAGTGTTGACAAAATTTTATTTTTACAAAATGAAGTTTCATAATATTTCAGTTAGCAATCCTGTTTTGCATTGTATTCATTTGTATCTAAAATCTCTGACATGCTAATTATGGAGACATTATTTTTCATTTTGGGAGAAACTAAGTTTAGTTTTACTTTCCCGTTACAATGTTAGCAAACTACTATAATAGTAAGTAATAACTGTTACATTTTATAAGATAAGGCCAATCATTTATGTTTACACGAACACTTGCAAAGTGCAGTACAATTTAATAATTTCTTCGTGCAGCCGCATGATTTTGAACACTTCTTCTTGCATCCACACTTGACCATCTCCTGACAGGTACTAGCAGTAATGGGAATGTTGATCCATATTGGTAGGAGTCTATTTGCTTCTTTCTTCCACCCATATTTGCAAGGATCTGGAAGTGTTATTTCGGCCATGTTTGCAGAAGAGCATTCTGTGTAGGAGGCATTTTTTCTGAATTTTGGGTTTTGTGGCAGAATATTGTTTTCCTTAAACCGTTGATGGTGTCTTCTTCCTGATTTCCATATAGATTAATAAAAAACAGTTCAATAGATTTGAATTCGAGTGCGTCAAAATCCAGAAGAGTGAAAGGATTATCCATCATGTTCACCAATGCTTCAGTTAGTGACTCAGGGCTCCTCTTCCATGCTTTAAATGCCATACTTTTCGACTTTCCTCTTATTGAAGAAGTTGAGTCACATCCAGTGAGAGCATACCGTAGTGGCAGAGCACGACTTCTAAGTGGTCCGAGGCTGCTGTGATCTTCTGTACGTCAATTATTCTTTTCTTATGTCCTGTTACGAAATGTATCAACAGTTGACAATCTTCTGCAATTTCTAAGAAGTTGTTAAAATGACAACAACATCGAAATCCACGGTTCGTATTAGTATTGTCCTTGCTCCTTCTCTCAATGAGTGCAGCACATGTAACACAGTCTTGGTGTCAGCTTCTTCATTAATAAGCGAATATTAACAAACTTGTTCTAGAACAGCGTTCCGCAAACTGTGGTCCGCAGATCACAGGTGGTCCTCGAGGAATACCTTTGGGCAGGTGCAGGGTGATCCGTTGAACCTACCAACTAATGAAACTGGTCTGCACATGAAAATAATTTGCGTAACGCTGTTCTAGAACATTAACAGTCAGTAATTTCAACTTAAACCTCATAACCTTTTTTTTTTTTTCAATGCATTATATTTACACATTTGGGAATGGTTTCACAAAGTTGATTGTAAAGAAAAAAAAAAAAAAAAAAATTCATGATGTTTAAGTTTCATGCACTTTGGTTTGAGGCTGTTTCGAAAGTTACATCGGACCAAATCTTTGTGATTTTTTTCTGAAACTCACCGCGCATGATTTCAGCAATGTACGTTGGACCATTGTATACAGTATTCTAATGACTATTGGTCAATTTGGGCACAAAAGCGTAAACTCACAGATAAATGGTCGTTCTTTCAGATCTCAGTGCATGACAATATATACGAGAAACATCATTTTGCACCAGAATTTCTGTTCGAGGCGAAAGAACGTTTCCTTGTAAGAATAATACTTTGTGTGGACCTGTAATCGAAGAGCTACGAGAAACATTGATGCCTAAAGGCAGACACAACTAAAATATGACGAAAAAAAAATAAGATTTCGAAATTTAAATATGTAGAAGAAATAAGAAAAGTTGACACAAAGGACACTTAATCAAGAAAATCTAAAGAAAGCATAGGGACAATGAAGAGGAGAACAAGGAAGAGGTTAGCACATCGCTTATGCAAAGATTGCATAGTGTAGGATACAATGGGAGGTGTGTTTGAAGGGAAAAGAGGGAGAGGAAGAAACAAGCGTGTAATTTCTTGACAGTATTCTGAAATATAATTCATATAAAAAAAACTATGAATTCAAACAACTGAAAAATACACCAAAAAAAAATAAGCTGGGGACCAGGTTCTATTCTCGGTCACGACAGCCATACAATCAATGGAGAGGGGCGTTTCGAAACTATCTTCATTCATTCAGTCTGCACACTCACGATGAATGGGCTCTTCTGTGTACATTCGAGAGCACAATAACAAAATTTATGAGAAAATATAATATAGATGGAACAACCTACCAGACCCGCTCAATGAGGGTCACCCTGAAATCTCGAGCCCCTCTCCCCCTTCCTCCCAGCTTTATGTTTAAGAAGTGATACGAACTCTGCAAAACTCTACTTACATCTTCAAATTTTGGTTTTACATCCCCGAAACTGAAAATTCTGGCAGAGTCCTTGAGAATGATACACTGAGATATGAATCGGTAGCCTCCTTGCTACACATTTTGTTCACTCGTGTTTGAAATCTTATTCGGATGTACTTGCTACGCTCAACTTTGATATTCGGTGAAGAACTGCAGAATTGGTGAAAAGATTTGTGATGATACGTAAGAGGTCGTGAGAGTTACACATTCACTTAAAAAAAGAAAAGAAAGAAAAACAGAAAAACAAAGAACAGTATTGAAATTCTGAAAAGCGATTAACAACCACCAGATGAACTGCTTCGGAGTTTGAAATGGCTTTATTTAGGCGCGAAATTTGAAGCTCCCTCCCTAAAATATGACCTCACAGTCCAGACCTTCAAATTTTTCATCTAAAACAGGCCTATTGAAATTGTGGGAAAGTTAATTCGATAGATATTCTAAAGTATTATTGCGGTCGCTTAATTCCAAAATCTTATTATTATTTGTCGATTTTCCATTATTTTAAATACATTTTGAAAAAAAAAAAAAAAAAAGAAAAAGGTTGGAAGTCAAAACTAACATAGCGAATTATGTAAAATTTTGCAAAAGTACTTGATGAACCAGGGTCTGTAATATTGTGTACAATTTGTGTCATGTCATGTACGAGGGTAAATCAATATATTGCAACATGAAATATCTTCAAAATGTTGCAAAGTTTAATGGTGTTGTGGAAATAAGTCGTTGCACTGAACATTTAGGCAAGTATCGGTGTAGGTGGCAGCACCAACGTGTATCGTATACGGCGCTAATAGTTACCATCTTGTGCCGTGTGCGGCGGTGAATCATTCGAGTGCCAAGAGGGTTGGGAGTTCCTTAACCGCATCGTCACTGGTGAGTGGTGACGAAATCATCATTCGCCAGTTTGAACCGGAAACAAAACGGGCTAGTATGGAATGGAAACATCCCTCGTCACCCAAAACGAAGAAGTTTAATGTAACCCAGTTCGCATGGATGGTGAGGGTCACCGTTTTAGGGGACTGTAAAGGCATCCTACTCGTGGAATTTCTGCCCGAGGGTCACACTGATCACTCCAGCCACGTATTGCAGAACCCTGACGAAGTTACGGCCAACCATTTGCAGGAAACGTCCAGGTGCTTTGTATCTCTTCTGTTGGATGACAACGCTAGTCCACACACTGCGAATCCAACAGTGGCTCACATACAGTCTCTAGGCTGGGAACGACTGGAACATCCACCCTATAATCCGGATTTAGCACCATCCGACTTCGGCCCACTGAAGAATCACCTGGGTGGTCACTGGTTCCAGGATATGGAGGAGGTCCGTCGGGAGATTACCAGCTGGCTACGACACAAACTTGTTCGCTGCTGGCTTTTAGGGATTCGTGAAACGCTGACAAGTGCCTAAATGTTCATGGAAAATACGTTAAAAAATAAACCAAATTTCATCAGGTAACTATTTAAACTTTTATTTCTATTTCATTTTGCGACATATTTATTGACTTTCCCTCGTATGTACAAAAAAAAGTCAATGTTTAAGAATTTTTTATAATTGTGGTCGTGTGTCCATAATACGGAACTGTTACTTTTTAGTAGTGTCATGCAAGTAGTTATAATCTATAGAATATTAAAATCCACGTGGAAATGCGTGCACCTTGAGAATAATGGGTATTTGAGACTCGGTTCACTAGAATACTCTAGAATTGTACGAGTAACAAAGCATCTAACAATAGCAACTTTAGAACTGGTAGATACTTACTTGTGCAAGAAAACAGTCATAATATGAACTCAGAATGAGAGAATAATTTATCTCTTGTATATAATAAAGACAATACTTCTTGTAATGTAAAAAATCAGGCTACTGGCAACTCGTATCTTGACTTGAACATTTTTGTAATGTTTTGCAAGCAAATGAAGGCATGCACGCATGAGAAAAGATGGATAGATAGATAGATAGAGGCAGTGTCCTCAAGTGTCGTACAATGATTAAAATGCAGGAAACGTCACACCTTAACTTGTAGTGACTGCATATAAAGCATACGGAAAGCGTTGGCAAATACGCAACGGAAATTAAAAAAAAAAACCCTACTAAGACTTGTACAACACCATCATGCCATAAAGTTTTCCAAAATGATGAAAAAAAAAAAAAAAACCTGTTCTCCGGAGGAAGTTATCCGTAAGCTGTATGAATATTTCGTCAAGACGAATTGAAAGACAGAATTTAAATTTTAAAAAAGGAAAAAAAAAAAACCTGGAGAGGAATCACGCTACTAAATCTTCCAGTTCATTGTGGAGGAATGGTTTGCATACACAAATGGAATGACCCTAGGAAGAGGAAACAGCATTTTTCATTATAAAGCGTTTTATAATTGTAATTTTTTACCTGTTGAATTTGTACAGCTATCTCTTTTGCATATAAGTGACAGCTATCTACTTGTATTTAGTAATTTATGTATTTAATTTCGCAGGCAATTAGCAGTTAATTTATCATTAATAAGTGGGTGGGAGAAGATAATAGCGAGAAAGTAGTGCCAGTGAACTTTAATTGAACTTCTTGACTCTAGGGAAAGAGGGTGGTTAGATCTTGTAAGGCTAATAAGACCAGCCACTGTTTTGCCTTGTGTATTCTATAATAAATACTGTTATGTCCCCCCGGTTGAGTCATTTTGTTTGTCAACTTGTAATCAAGGGTGTCCTGATGAGAACACAATCGTTTCAGGTAATATATGTTGCCAAAACACGCCGTGTCAATTTACACGGATCTTATCTTGTCAATCCTGGCATGGCAACTTACCATGTCAATCCTCACATGACATCTTATAGTGTCAATCCTAATATGGTATCTTATCGTGCCAATCCTGACGCGGGATCTTATTATGTCAATCTTGGCATAACATTTTATAATGTCAATTCTGACATGCCATATTATGTTAAATCCTCTCATGGTATTTTATCGTCTCAATCCTGACATGGTATCTTATCGTGTCAATCTTGATAGGGCATCTTATTGTTCAAACCCGTCGCGGCAACGTATCATGCTTGTCAACCATGATATGATATTTTATCGAGTCAATCCTGACACGGCATCTTATCGTGTCAAACCTGACATGGCATATTATCATGTCAAATCCTGACATGGCATTTTATTGTAACCTATTTCACTCTTTCAACTTTGGAAAAAAAAAATACTCTTGTGTGTTAATGGTCATAATTAATTTCTGTCACACCTACATGCGGTGGGACTGACAGTCTGGATTGGAGGAAATCAGTCAAGCTGAAACCTAGTATAATGTCACGGCGAGACTGACACGATAAGATTCCGCGCAAGAATTGACACGATAAGATGCCGCGACAAGAGTGACACGGAAAGAATATAGCACAGACTCCTTCAGATCGTACTGTTAACGGAAAAAATGATCACCATCCTATCGATAGCCACGAGTTCGATTCCCTCCGCGACATTTTTTTTTACTTCAAATCTGTCTAGGTTCCTTATCACGTCAAGTTCACCCAATGAAACTGAAATACCGAATCATAATCGATTCACCTCACTCAGAAATCTTTAGGCATAAGTTCGGACTGAACATACGGCTTTTCATGTACGCGCTAGCCGCGTTCTCTGCTTGCAATTTCTATGAGTAGCCAATAGAAAAGGACTTTTTCGCCGCTGTAAATTAACAAGGAGGTACGTCATCAGTTGAGCACAGGGATTGGGCTACTGAAAGCTAGGATGTATATAAATAAACCAGTGTTGAAGGGGGGCACGGTGCGTACGAAGGGAACCCGGCGGCGTGAGCCGAGCGCCCGGTTAACGGTGGGCATACGCGAAAGTGCTGTTAACAAATTTTCCCAATCCCTGTGTTGCTAATTTACAGGCTCGAGAGACTCGTAATAGAAATACTATATAACACGTGTTTCAATTGGTGTAAACCAGCAAGTTTCTGGTCGTAGTCTTTCGTTAGCAAATGTGGATGGTATTTGAAGGGATATGCCCTAATATGAAATGAATAACTGTGTGAATGTGTGCAATAAATAGGTTATGTTTCTCAAATACTAAGGAAAATTTCAACTTACCGTATGATTAGTTTTTTCCTAGAGCGGGTGATATTAAAGTAAATTTATTTATGACGTTAGGCTTGGGATAGGGTAGGGGAAGTGATAGGGAAAGGAGTCGGCCAGGGACTAATTTGAAGATACCGAACTGGCATTTGCCTGGTGTGACTATGAATAAACCTTGGAGAAAGCGAAATCAGGACGCTGGTATCAAACCCAGATCCTCCCGTACACCAAGCCAACCCTCTACCAATTGATCTTAGATGGGGTGGTGTCCAGTGGGTTGCCCGATAGATTTGAATACCTATATCCTTATTAGTATTATTGAAACAATTCGAATAATTACAAAGGGATGTTCCCTTTTTTTTTTTTTTTTTTTCTTAAAACAGTTTTTGAATATGGTTTTGGGTGGAGCTCATCTTTCTTATTACAGACAAAACGTTCATACAATATGTTTGTCCGTACGTTTCAGAATACATTTTGTAGTATGTACACAATTTCGCACGCCCATTATATTACTAGTCCATTGTTGTCTTTTCTTTTTTATGTGTGTATGGACTCGCCCACAAGTAATTCAAATAATGATTCTTATAATGGTGGAAGTGTTTCATTTGATTCGGTGTTTTGTGTGTGTGTTTCATCTTTGACAGGAAACGTAGCTTGTCGGTGGAAGAAGCAAAATGAAAGACGGACGCCCTCGGGCTTGACTTCCAGGACTTGTCAAGGTTAACTCTTTTCCTCTTGTGAGAGTGTTACGGAGGAGGAGGGGGATAAACTTGCGATGAGAAAAAAATATGTATATCTGTCGAACTGAGGCTGGGGGAGGCGGAGGGGGGGAGGTATGCTGTGAAACCAGACCTCTGTAAAACCAAGTAGCCATGAATTTTTCTGTCTTCATTTTTAGGTATATTTTCTCTCCCACTAACTACTTACCGACGTTCATTAACAGACACAGACTTAATGGTGGTTGCACTTTTAAAACGTTCCGCAGTCTTAACTTAAACTTCCCAGCAAGCCACCCCAGATGGTTTGGTAAAAAAAAAAAAAAACGTTCTGCTACTGCTGTGAACGAATATTAGCAACAGTTCCTGCCACACGCAGTAGAAACAGATTTAAAATTCCAGAAGTTTTTTCAAGCATAATTTGGCAGGTGTTTGCTTGATACTGGGAACGGGGTGGTCCTTAGAATGGCAATCTTTATACAGTGTTTCTTTTTTTTTTCGTTTTGAGTTTTGAAGAGCATTGTACTGACTTCAGTCACAAATCACCAATTCGTTTGCAGGTAGTGATTTTAAACTATACGATTGGTCCTGAGTAATATTTTTGAATTAAAATTTTGTTCTTGCAGCAAGATACTGTATATTTTATGAATTACTGCAATTAACGTTCAAGGTCATAATTTGAAAGAAGGCACCAGGAACAAAATAAGGCAGCATTAAAAGAAGAAAACATGGCTTTGTCTTTTTTCTTCCACAAATTTTGGATCCAACTCGCGTAGTCCAGGCGGTAACGTCACATAATTCCCCACAGCAGTACAGGATTTCTTGCCAATATCGGCCCAAAACTGGGCCAACCTTCATTTATATTGGACCAGTATTGGATCAATATTGACCCTGTATTATGTGCTACTAGGGTCGGATCGGCAATGAGGAGGCACGCAAATTGAAAAGCCGCGGACGATTATCCTGATTGAGGTTTTTCCTCTGTTTCACCAGGCGAATGGCGGGATGATACCTTCCCCATCCTCTGCTCTACCCTCTCCCTGTCTACGTCAAAGATGTCTAAAGGGCATAAATAAAGTTCAATCAAAATTGAGAGCTTATGTCTATAGCACCCTCGCTAGGATTTTAGCAGTGTACCCTATTAGCCAAGACACTGCACTGTAATATACTACTACTAATAATAATAATAGTAATAATACACATACTTTAATCTGTGTACACTTAGTTTCCTTGAAAATGTCCAATGAAAAAATTGTCAAAGTCCGAAATTTGAACAATCTGGCTACACGGAATTAATATAAGGGAAAGTAGGGTAAAATGGGATGGTCTGCTAACACAGGATATTTCCTGTAGTTCTAAAGAAAATGGTGCAGTCCTCGTCTCACTACCGAACGAAACTTGTAACGTCAGGGATTACGTTGTGCCGTAGGTGTAGAACAAAAGGAGATGGCTACATTTTCTTTCTGAAGTGCAGAGTTGGAAATCTCATGCTTTACTAAGTTTTGACTAAGGATGTCAGTGTCGCCCTTTATTAATTAAATTAAATTATTCTATGCTTACTATTTCACGTTAAATACAGTATTTTCTTTTAACTTGTTTAGCGTTCAGAACATGCCATGTTTTCTTAAATCATCGCATAATTGCGTAAAGCAGGATACCACGCTGTAGGAAAAACAAAAACAAAAACGGGATAATATTTTTAGGCAGTTAAAATGCTAATTTCAGAGTCTAGAAAATATAATAATTGTTTAAATAATGGACATAAACACAAATACAGTTAATGATTAACAGATAATCATAAGACGTTAGTACTAATAGTAATATATATTCCAATTAAAACTTTGTGACCAATATTTTTGTCTTTTGAAATGCTATTACTTTTATGCAGTTTTTCTCAGAAAAAAAAATTAAGTCAATTTTCACATCCTATTTCTGTAAGTATCCTTTTTACTCCACCAAGATTTTCTGATTGGTGGGGAGTCAAAATTGAAAGGGTATAAGTGCAGTTTTGGGATGGTTTATATCGACTTTTGAACTTAAAAAACTAAAGTTAACGAGTTGCACTCGAGATTTTGGGAGGTGACGCCCCCCACAAGGGGGATCTGGCAGAATCACTGTACTGAACAGTCTGTCAAAATAGAATACTTGAGTGTTCGAAGTGAATTAAAAAAGGTAAGGGAACGGTTGCAGAAGTGGGCTAGAAACGGTACGGGTATGCTTGTACTTAGTTGTGGCACTAGTATCGAACCCAGGACCTCCGGAATGTGAAGGTAACGCTCTACCAACTGAGCTACGGCCGCTTGCTTTAAAAATTGTAGAGTTAACTCATTACTGTAATTGATGATGGTGTTCTATACGAAGGCAGGTCCTGACCGGAAGGTCCCTGGGCAAAGTGAACTGATTGTGGTTTACCATTATTTTCCATCGAATAAAGATGTAGATATTCTTTTGTATCTCTGTATTCTCTGTTAAAGACTTTTGCATATTAAAAAAAAAAGAAAACAATTTGCCAATATGTAAGCTACATATTCAGAATCTTGCACTAATTAGCCCGCTATGACCAACTCTCCCCTACTTAAATAATGATGTATCTAATTTTGTTTAAAAAAATATTGTACTCAGATAAGGGGATAAACCATATTTCTACGGAAACAGAAGTCTACATTTATGGCATGGTCTGCTTCATTATTCCGATTGTTACAACTCTAGTTTAGAACGTTTTGTCCTGATCAGGCACGTATCCAGAAATCCGTTTCGGATGTCGACAGCTTTCAGTGGGGGAAAGGGATGGGTGTGAAATGTATAAATTAAGACTATTAATTTCACTTAAAAATTAGATTTTCCTGGGTCCAGACTTTGTGTTCCCCTAATCATCTCTCCGATTTTGCTCTACGTTTTGTTTGAAGATTATTATATCGTCATATTCCAGAGAAAATAAATAAAATTTATCCATTTGAAGTATTTGTGGCCAAGCACGTTTCCAGAATTTTGTTTCGGGGTGTCCAGCGGCTTTGCGGAAGTCCAAGATGAATATCGGCATGAAATATAGGCTACAAAATATATATATATTGATAATAATATCTAACTGAGGGCCCGTAGCTCAGTTGGTTCAGCTTTATCATCACAATCAGGAGGTAGTGTTTTCGTGACCAGCGACCACCAGTCCTGACTGATGTTTCTTTTACTTAGTAGCACCAGGTAAATGCTGAGATGGTAATTACTTTGATAAAGTCTAAGGCCGATTCCTTCCCCCAAATCATTCCCCTTGTTGTTGTTTGTCTCCGGTAAAAAATATCCTCTGAGTCAGTAATTCCGCCAGACCTCCCTGTGGGGGTGTTAGCCCCCAAATTCTCGACAACACTCCCCCTACAAATGTGGTGAAAAATCGATGAGAAACCGTGCAAAACTCCTCTAACACCCTCCCAATTTTGACTTTACATGTCCTAGACTGAAAATCCTGGCAGAAACCCTGCTCTGAGCTGTATTTGAAGGTTGTTGAATAGCTAAATAATTTTAAATAATAATAATAAAATAAAACGTAGAAGCTATTTAGTATAGTTAAAATATATTAGAATTATTTTAATGTATCTGTATGAGCATGAAATTCATTTGTGAACAAAGGAAATAAGAATGGAACTACAAGCAAACGAAGAAGAAAAAAAATACTCAAGACATCTGGCGTCCCAGTTCACAAGACAGGGAACGTGCCATGTGCGAAGCAATTGTTCAACGTGAACTTATGCTGACCGAGAGGACCTCTAGGGGTTTGCGTTTGAAATCGTAATCTCCCCAGAGCATGCTTTATGCGTAGTGATGGGAGAGTGTAGGGGACATTTTTACTTGACATCTTGCTCACCCTGTGGTATTGGTTGCTTCACATGTGGCGCTAGTAGCTACTAGCAAGAGAAGTTGTTCGCGTGCCCAAGAAGTTTTTTTTTTCCTGCCGTTCTCCGCCTACCCACCTCATTGGCTAGAGCAACACGCGTGCAGCTGTCCGAAACTCCTTCGAACGAGGAAACCTTGACGTAAGCTACACATATTTACTGCTGTTTGTTTATAATACATAAATATTATCGCCAGTAGATATGCTTTTAGTTGCCGCTCTGTTCCTTTCGCCAGATATATTAGTAGAAGTTCAACAATCTCATTTAAAAGTTGATTATTTTTACAAAAAATGCAAGACACACTTTTCGTTTGATGTACTTATATTATTTACTATAAAGATTTCTTTCCTTGATTCGTGTGATACACTTTTATAAACTCCAGAAGTTTTCATATATATATATATATAGGAAACTTGTTCTGTAAAAATTTCCACCAACGTTAGAGACAAACCCTTACAGTTTCCAGAAAGTATTGGAACCAAAGACTATTTCAGAATGTGTCAACTATTATTGAGATTAGGGAAAGGCACATGCATCCGGATTCATTTCCGGATAATATTGGAACTAGGTACTGATCTTAGAACCGGGTATCCGGATCCTAATCTTACAATCTTGCACCAGGATCTTGGAAGTGAGGATCTGTATTTTGGTTAAGACCATTTCCTGGTTTTCTAAACGTCAGGTCAGGGGTATCCAATTATCTTTTTTTCTGGGGCTCGGATTGATGATAATTGATAATATCAATAACAAGGCCTTTCGGAGTCCATATAGCTAGCTAGTCGAGTATAAAGACAGTACGGTTAGGATTTCTCCGTATAATTGTATGGAATAACTACAAAAATTAATCTTGGTGGAATCTTTCTGGCGGTAGGTGACAATATTTGGTTAACCGCAAGTGGTAGGGAAGCCGACTGCTGAACCGAAGGCTATTATGAGTTGAGTACGTACATTAGCATCAATTCACATTCCATCACACTTCTACGCTTAAAAAAATAACAAGTGAACTGTGTACATTGCAACATTCAAACATTACTCTTGAAAAAGGTGGCCTTTGTCCTGCTTTCGGCCACTCCTTTTGATGATCATGTCCTTTGCCCGACCAAACAGTCGAGCTGGACGCTCATTTGTTTTGCTTTTAGTTCTTATATTAAAATATTTAACTTTCCATTTTTCTCATGGTTTCAATCTCAGACATTTTCGGAATTTCTAAATTTTTAGTAAATTTTTACTAAATTTCAGGATAATAAATGTTTCGCTGCTAAAATACTTTTAAAAAACCTAAATCTGGCGAGAAAACCCCTATATTTGCTGTATGTTTCCAAGTCCGAAATCCAACTTAGTTAAAACTAAGGGCTGATTTTCATGAACGCTTGCTTTGCTTGCGATTAGCGTGAGTAGCCAATTAAAACAGGTGTTTTAAGGCCCCCTTTTACGTGTGCTACGTGTAACACGTATATCAGTTCACTATTCACCCAAATCGCAAGCAACGCAAGCTTTCATGAAAATGAGCCCTAAGAGCGTATAATCCTTTCCTCCCGCGACAAAACAGTAACTTCTCCCCGCAAGTTACTTATGAGCTTCGAAACTGAACTTTGTGAGTATTCTTGGGTCCAGAACATAAACACTTTCGGTCAATTCTTGTTTAGTACTAAACTATACAAACATCTGGAGGGAATCTCCTGCAGTTTTCTGCAGTTTTCGACCCAAACATTCCCACTTCTTTGTCTAAAATTCTTTCTTCATTTTCTTTTTCCTTCCTTACTTTCTTTCTGCGGTGAATTGCGTACGTAAACATTCGAGGGGTTCAAGGTTTTGCAATCTGCTTCGAGAAAGTGGCAACACCGAAGAACATTTCTTTGGTGGAATTTTTTGGGTGTCAATGTTTGGTTAACCGCAAGGGGTAGAGTAGCCGGCTGCTGGACCGAAGGCTTTTATGAGATGAACTCCGCTATAGGACCACTTAATCAAAGTCCTCCCCTGCATTGCGGACCCGTTAGTTATGCCAGTGGTTTTAACTGAGAAGGAGAGAGAGGGGGGAACGTGCAGTGACATTTGTAAAACCTTCCTGCAGAACAAACGTCTAGTAAAAGGGCCTCGAGGAGGGAAATATCAAGATAAAGGTAAAGAGTTTAATATGTGAGTACATTGTATAGAACGTAATTTAGTAACTAGAGTGAATCAATGTTGTTGATGATCTTGTTAGAAGCTGTTTGGAAACTTAACTCCATTCCTTATTACTCTTAATGTTTAGTATTAATTGCTCTTCTAATTAATTTTATGTATTTTATACGTATTTGTTGCCTCAACCTATTTATCGTGGAACAGTCACAACGAAAGATATGGTTAATTAAAAGAAAAACAGTAGTCAATACCACATCATATTGTATTTCAATTTTATTCAGCTTCTCATATTGTCCGGCTTTTTAACCATCCCCTAACAATATCCACTCTACGTCTGACATAATATCAAACAGTAGAGGGCCGGGAGAAAAGGCTTCAGGATTCGGACCTGCACGGAAGTCCACCATTTGATGATCCCGGGTTAAATCAAGTTTGTGGTTCTGAAAAATGTGTATGTTGTCTTGTAGTAGGGTAAACGTACCAGTTATTGGCACTTCTAGACCACTGTCGCTTTGAAACTTGAAGTACAGGGCTTTATTTTTCTGTTCATGGTTAACAGTAATTTCTTAAATCTTTGTTGAAGTTCAAGAACAAAGATGATGGGATTCCTGTGCAGAAGTCATTAATGAAACAATAAGCAACGTGTCCGGAACAATGTCAGTTTGGCCAAATTATTTTCGAGCTTATTAAAAAAAATAACTAACTAACTCTATGGCTTATGGAACTCGCAAGTTCATCGCCGTAGTAACAAACGTTCGCCATTGGATTCTATCCTGGGCAATATCAAGCCAGTTTCCATTACGAACACCTATTTCTCGAAGATCTCTTCTAATATTGTCCTCCCAACGACGTCTCGGTCTTCCCAATGGCCTCCTTCCATTCGGTATTCCAACCAGGATAGAATATAATCTTCGTTTTTCCCCCATCCGAGCTACATGGCCTGCCCACATTAGTCGTCGCGATTTCATTATTTTTAGAACATCTGGTGAGTTGTACAGTCCGTGGAGTTCTTCATTATGCAGTCTCCTCCACTCTCCAGTCATCTCGTCCCGTTTCGGCCCGTATATCTTTCTCAAAACCTTATTTTCAAATACACGTAATTTATGTTCATCAGCTAGGGTCGTACTCCAACTTTCGCAACCATCAAGTATTTCCGGCAGAATAACCGTTCTGTATATTTTTAATTTCAATTTCCTTGATATTAATCGCGATGTTAGAAGTTTTTGGACCCTGAATAGAAACATGCGTTCCCCGATACTAATCGACTTTTTATTTCTTCCGTGACCTCATTTTTACTTGTTACGTATGCTCCCAAGTATTTAAACTTGTTTACTTTCTCTATGACCTCATCCCTAATTCTTATGTTTTTAATTCCTTCATTCCTTGTGTTTCGGCTTGTTACCATGTATTTTGTTTTATCTATGTTTACCTGTAGACCTATCTCATCGAACGCTTCTACTAAAGCATCGGTGTTGCTTTGTAGTGCATCTATATCGTTCCCTATTAAATCTACATCATCAGCGTATACGAACAGTTGATTCAAACCATTCAATGATAGTCCCTTTTTGTCCCCTGCAATTTTTAAAATCGCGTATTCTAACGCAAAAATTAAGAGCTCCTCAGAACGCTGCATTCCACGAAACACTTCGTAAGTGGAAGTTGCATACCTATAAGGGTAAATTCTAATTCGACCTCAAGGGTCAATTCCCTTTTCGCATGTTCTTGATGTCGTGTTGTCAAACATGAATGTGTTATCTAGATAAGAATTAAACGGCAATATTCCATCATTACCAGATGCAAACAGTCTCCGTTTTCTGTATTTATTACTACAAATGTTTTGATGTGAGCAACTTTCTGAAAAATATTAAATCTCGATTCACTTGCACTGCGACAAAATCAGTGAAGATTATGTTGGATTAGATTAACTAAACTGAAATTAGTTATTTTCAGTGGTTGTGAATTGAAATCAATCAATGTTTTGATTCGCTGTGAATCGAATCTGAAATACTTGTTCCGAGAAGAGTGATTCGAGGTACTATCAAAATCCATCGGAAATAGCTATGAGGGAACCTTTTCAATGCCGTTTTGGAGTATTCCACGTCCAGTAATAACTCTTCAGTTATTCTATAAGGACCTACCAGATGAACAATTTTGTTCACCCGCAACGGAGGTGGAATGTTCCGCGACTGAATATTGCTACGTTTTCATACGGGACATCTGTTCTTTGTCAAAACCGTGGACTTGTGTCTGTCGCCCCAAGTTTCATTACCCTTTTGCAATGCGTACACAAGAAGCAAAAGAGAAGTGATTAAAAAATAAATTCTTATGAAGAAAGAAGTAATTGTCCGGTCTATATCCTGTCTGATAGAAATCAAGGGCACATTATTCCATTCCTCTTAGCGGAGAAGCTATGCTAACAAAATTAATTAAACAGGAATGATTCCAAGTGGGCGATTTTGCTCGTCTCCCGTTTGTGAATTAGATTTTTATTTGTATTTAAAGTTTCGACAACTTTGGCTCAGGCAGTCTCCCATTTGTCTGGACACTGTTTGTTTATTTGTATATGCAGGTTTCTAGGGTTAAACGTTCCGCTTCTTCTCTTCGGATAAAATCGTCCGTCTGAACGCAGCAATTACTGTCGAAAGTTATCTATGCTTTTTTTTTTTTGACGGATGTGCTATTTAATGCGTTCCAGCTGATCGTATTCACCGAAGAATTAACACTGATGACGTCATTTGGAAGATCATTTGCCATCTTACAATTAAGATCGTGTATGGAAACCAAGAAGTTCGGGCGAATGCCTGTAGAGGGCCCGATACTAGCGATTCTAAGCCAATCTAAAAGGATAAATAAAAACTTATCACAGCCATCACTGCCCTCCAGATTGTTTCCTCTGGGAGTGTTCGAAGCAATATAGGCTGAATTTGTTAAATAATTAAGAAACATGCAAAATATATTAATCTTCAGTCAACTCCTGCCGTAACGAGCAACGAAAGCAGCTTTCAAGGTGCTGTAACTTCCAGTGAAGTCACACTCCATTCAGCCAATAAAAATTAGAACATGGGACTGTGCTACCTGTTATTTTATATATATCATGAATGCATTTTCAGGAAGTTATTACTAGAATTACCATCGAGCTCTATGTAACGATATTGGAGTGATCGGTTAGTTTAGAAAGAAAGACGCGAGAGCAAAAAAATAACCTAGATCGTCCACTTCCAAATTCCAATCTAAACCAATATGGACCTAGTTTCCAATCCTAACTCAATTTTTTACAGTTGTTTTGGTTTATTTTTATATATCTCTTAATTCTTCAGTCATGCACGTACTGGATTGTTTATATAATAGTCTATATCCTGTTGAGAGAATTTAAATATAAATGAAAACGGGCCGCACAGCGATAACAAACATAAAAAGCTGAAATAGAACTGAAAATTTAGTCTAGATTGATTTAGAATAGAAGTGGATGATCGACGTCTCGTCCACTCTCTGGCTTTATATATTAATTAAATTTTCAATGGCATCGATCAGTCCAGTATAGCTTTTAGATAGAGACCAATGAGAGTTGCAGTGTCGATTAAAAAGAAAAGCTTTGTGTCGAAAAATAAACCCTTGCTTCTACTACAAGACTAAGGCCAGCTTTCCATGTACGCACTCGCCGCGTGATTCGCTTGCGATTTGCCTGAGTAGCCAATAAAATTACTTAAACACGCATTTCTATTGGCTACTCAACCAGATCGCAAGTGAGAGCTAATTTTCTTGAAAGCGTGCGTTGTTTGCTTTGCTTGCGATTTCTATGAGTACTGAGTAGCCAATTGAAACACGTGATACACATAGAACAGGTGCTCTGAGGTGCACTCACATGTCAGTCTCCTATCAAATTGAGTACCAGAGTGACCTTGGTATTCTTGGCCACCTTGGGAAGGTAAAGGCAGTCGAGAATAATTATATGAAGCTTACCTGCACATCCTATGCGCCGTTCACGGCGCATGCGTATCGCACAGGGGATGGCTTTACACTTTTTACTCACTCAAATCGCAAGCAACGCAAGCTTATAAGGAAAGCAGCCCTGAAACACGTGGCTGGCTAACGCGTACATGGAAAGGCGGCCCAAGGCTGCTCGTTTAACATAGGGTCAACGACAAAACATAAAGGAAATATTTTTTTGTCTTTAGTAAATTCTTGCACATCAGTTTTGAAGCAGTTGATGATTTTCCAAACAAAAGCCTGTCGTGTACAAAGCCACTTCCGATGTTTTGTTATCTTCCACGAACATGAACTGAAAGAAGAAGAAGAAGAAAAAACTGCGAAGGAAGTTGAATTCAAGGGAATCATAAAGAGAAAAGATTCTTGAATTTCCGCCAGCTCTATTTAATAGCTGCAGTAATAGCATTGTCTGCGTCGGAAACTACACAGACATGAAAACAGAAACGAATCATTGGAAAAAGAACAAGGCTTTATAGAAATTTCTCCGCATTTTCTTCTCATCAGTTAAACACGGCTAGGGCGGAGTACAGTAAAATGCTACCCATAGCAGTGCTGTAACTAGAGAGGGCCAGTCCCCCGTACTAAAACCGTAGCTGTACTGACGTACATTTTTCTTTTTTTACATCTCTATTGGTTTTAAGTAACTTCGTTCCCAGAAGCACTTCCCGTTATTATCCTTATAGCGCCTTGATTGTTTTTATTTAGTGAAATAGTGTTTAAAATATACCACACAATATGCAGGGTTGCGTTTCGGTTTTATTTTTTTGATCTGACCCAAAGGGTATTATTTTATTGTGAATTTATTAAATTACTGTTTCCGATTAATTAAAGCAAACTTGAATCTAATATTTGGTTTGGCCGGACAAGGTAGGGCCAGGGATATACGGGACTATTCCCTTGATAACGGAATGGAGAACAATATATAGTTGAACTAATTAGAACTGAAATATGATATTATTTAATTAATTTGATAAGAGTTTGTTCGGTTACAGTTGAACGTTTTTTTTACGGAGAAAGTGAAGTAGAATGTAACCAATTTTGATTGAAAAATTAAAGTAAATTAAATATTAAAATTATTATGCTTGCTTTTATGCTCAATTTCTTTGAAATTATAAACTAAAGATGAGCCCATTACCGGTAAAAAGGCGTTCTTTTCGATTGAACGTGAATGGACTGACTCCTCCAGTAGCACACAAACGTTTAAAATACGTGGATTAACTGTTAGTACCGAAACGTTAACGACGTAAATGTACCGAAATGTCCGTCTGTTCAACGGTTTATTCGACATTGAATAATGGTTGAGAAGAAACGAATTTAATTGGCCAAGATAGAGCATGAATGCTGTCTATTGGTGTACTCACATTTAGTTTCATCTTATCCGTTGCTTTTCATCACGATATACGGTGTTAATTTTCCAACAGTAAACAATACGAGCGGCTGCTGTGGGGGTTCGAATTCAGGAACGTTCTGCACTTCTCGTTGGTAGCTCGACGCGTTGACCACTTATCCAAGAATCCACCTGGAGAGTCCACTACCCTTTTACTGTATCGTTGAAATTAAATGTTTGTTGAAATATAGTTTAAAATTCAACTTGTTTTCAACATGCAAATGAAAACATGAAAAATATTGTTTTTTTTTTCATTGTATTTGTTTTTAATTATAATGTTTAAGTAATTAAATTAGAAATACAAGTGTGCAACGAAATCTAGTACGTAGTCTGAATGATAGTTGAAAGTACGTCACATTAACGTCGTATCAACGAAAATCTGTCTTCGTTGAAATATAGTTTAAAATTCAATCTGTTTTCAGCGTGCATATGAGAACACCAAAATTAGTTTGTGTCATTCAATTAGTTTTTAATTATATTTTTTGGCATGACAGTAAGAAATGCGTTAAACAAAATCTATTATATCATAGTTGAAAATAACGTATTGAATGCACATTGTATTAGCGTCTTATCAACACGCAATGACGTCTTTATTGAAATATGATTTAAAATTAAACGTATTTTTTTTTCAACCGATAACGGTTAATCAACGAAATGAACCTAAAATCAACGTTGAAAACACGTATATGTGCTACTGGGTTCGTAGTAGGCGGAAACTACGTACACAAAGAACACCCGCATTAAGTCGGAATCTTATTTCAGCCATGCTTTTGTGCCATAGCACATGCCCCCTCTTGAATAATTCTTTTTATTTATTATTATTATTTTGCTTTGGAAGCTAAACAACACATCCAAGGGAAGAATGGACTCCTCGTTTTTTTGTTTAGTAAAATTAATGGGTTACCCCCAAACTTCCGTTTTTCAGGTGCGACAGACTAGTTCTTCAATCTCAAGAACTTAAATAATTCCATATTTTATGAACAAATTATTTGTCTTTGAAACAACCTTTGGAATTCCTCAAATTAAATTATAATATACATAAAAAAGAATCATGCTGAGCAGGAACAGATTAAAACAATGGCAAAAGAGCCACTTTCGCAGTATGTAACTATTAAACAGAAACACATAGAGACATGGTTCTTGCAAGAAATATGCATATTGGTAATTAAAAAAAAATAACAAACAGAGCTCCTGCGTAGCCTAGTCAGTAGCGCGCCCGACTTCAGTGCGAGCTATCCCGGGTTCGATTCCCGGTGGGGGTTAAAAAATTTCGGTGTTGACCCAGCATCGTGAGGACAATTGGGGAGCTGCTGTGAATAAAATACATTGGCGATCACAGTGAGAGCTTCGGCTCTCCTCTCCCAACTCGTCTGGTCAGCGTGGGAGCAGTAGACCAACTCCTCCCTTCGGGGAGAGGCCTCATCCACTAGTGGATTGAATATGGCTGTGATTTATTATTAACAAACGAAAACTCAACTATCAGTTGGGAACGGTTCTAAAAATGTTGCAACTCTGAAATTTAAAGGGCGAATTCTGAATATCAGCCGTTCATTACGTACGGAAATAGTAAAAAGAGGGAGAATTGATTTTCCATTTTTTCCAGGGTTGCTGGGTGCAATTAAGTTACAATTTTTTTTCTGAACATTTTCGATATTGTCTTTTTTCGTTGCAAATGGCATAGTGAGGTAGACAGAGGTAAAAACATATAGACCCAACATCACTTCCCACAAAGAGTGTTTTCAGGGTCCATTCTACTATTGAAAAAAAAGTAGACCTACATATTTGGAATACACATTTAATATTCCTATTCCTGTACAAAGCTTGCAAGCTTTCATGTGGGGAATATCTTCGTCATGTTCGATGAACAGCTATGCATACTTCCTAATAGCACCGAGAAGTGTTTCAAACAGTTACATCAGTAAATGGGTTTTGTGAGGAAATATACACAATTTGTAAAAAAAACTTTTCTCCGACTCTGGCTACACTTTTCACATCTTGTCCGACTGATGATTGTTTTTGTGTTTGTTAATATCTTTATAATTTTCCAATATACAGGAAGAACCATGTCTCTATGGGTTTTAGTTCAATAGTTACTTTGTGTGAAAGTGCTGATTGCGTAAATTTGGGACACCCGGTATGTTCATGCACACTAGACATTTTTACTGATAACTCAATATACGTGTTCTACAGAAGCAAAAAATCTTACTTTTGCCTTCGATAATAATCGTCGAAATCCATGTAGAGCAAAAAGTAGTTGCCGCATCAACATGTAGGCCCTACTTCCAGTATGTTAATGGTCGAACATTAATGTTGCTCACCACGTAGTTCTCATAATGTATCTTTTCCATTAGCAACAGCTAAACACTGTACCAATGTGCCCCCCTTTCCCTTACCTATTTGACCTAACCATCCTAGTCTAAACGAACAGATAGTTTACATGATAAAAAGTGCTTTCGTAATGAAACTTGTGGAACAAATACAGTTTTTGGAATACTTCCAGGGACTCAGGTAGGCTACCTGCAATTTAGGTATAAATTCATAGATCAGTAACGCCTAATTAAAATGAACTAAATTATTTTTGTATTCCATAATCTGTAAATGAAAAAAAATGAAACTCCAAATATTAAGTCGTAAGTCTTTAAATGTGTTACATACAGTTCACGTGGCAACGTTGTGTTTTGTTCGGTAACACATTGTGTTCACCTGTTTGTGTGTGTGTGTGTGCACTATCGTAGCAGGTGGCAAAAGAAGGGTTTTTGTTTAAAAAAAAGAAAAATCCTTCCTCTATTGCACTAGCTAACGGTCTTTCCCACACTGCACACCAGATGGCAATGTTTCTTTCTGCTCTGTGCTGTGCCTTCCAAATTTAGTTTGGTAATGAAAGGAAGTTAAATATTATAGAAAAAAGGTCGTAAAACTAAAAAGACTTCTACGTTCGTGGAAACAAGTCACATTTGAATTTACAAAAATGGTGAAATTGACTTAAACTCTTCCACCCCAGCCCCCTGCTCTCTCTCTTTCTGCCATCCATGTCTTTCCGCTAATAATACCTAAGAGAATAGTGGATAGTGGACAATGATTTGTGAAATCCATTGCAACCACATGATCTAATTTCGATAACATGAATTTACTTAGGAAACCGGATCTGTTTTATTGGTGTAATCTAAATTGTAAAGTCCCGTTTATTCACATGTTTGCTCTTCTGAGTACATCTGCGCGATAAGAGTTGGTTCATTTGTGTGTACAAAAGGTCAGGGATTCTGTTAGATCCCTCAAATGAGGCGGGGGGGCACATTCAAATTCAGGAACACTCTCCCAACTTCGAAATTTTTACTTGTTGAAGTAGACAGAAACCCTATAAAAGTCTACTTACACTCCCCATTTTTGGTTTTACCCTCCCTCCCTCAAACTGAAAATTCTAGCAGAATCCCTGCCAAATGATGTACAAGAAGGGCGACTACATCTTCTGAAGAAAGGGATATGAAAAGAAACACCAAAATTCGCCTGGGGAACTGACGAAAACCATTGAAACCCTATGTCGTATTGCCCAACGTGAGCAAGGCTTGAACCCACGCCTCCATGTGTGCAGTCTAACTTACAGCTTCTTTTCTGGCCTTCCTCGGTGCGTAACACTTACCACCCACTTTAAGTCCCGCGGAGGCGTCGCTTCACGCCTCGCAACCACATCCATCTGTTTCTTCTTTCTGCCTCAAATCTCGTGCTCTGCTCATCACCGTGACATCGGAGGACAATCACTTGCAACGCCGACTGGTCACTTATGACAGGAAGTTGTGGGTGAAAAGGATCTACAGTGGTGCTGCCTCACATGAGCAGTGTTATATGTAACAAAGAGAACTTATGTATATACTGTGTGAACAGTTCTAGTTTTGAGATAACATAATTGAATCGTAACAAAGACAGTGGCGGACCCAGGATTTTCTCGAGAAGGGAGTGCAGGTGGAATAGATCAGGGTCCAGTGATTCTGCCAGACTCTCCTGTGGGAAGTTTCACCCCCCTTCAAATTCGCACCTCCTCAATTAAAATTTTTACGGTCAAAATTCGAAGTACCGTGCAAACCTCCACGTACACCCTTCAATTTGGACTTTACCCCCCTCCCAAACAGAAAATCCTAGCAGAATCCGTGCTAGGGACATCACTTTTTAACTACAAACTTATCATGTGTCCCTTTATTTTGCTAGGTTTCACCATGGAATATGACATCGTTATCCCCCAAAATGGATATTTCAAGATAGATTTGTTCGAAAAAAATCGAAGCTTTTTCTAGGATAAATTGTTGAAATAATGTTATATTATAAACAATTTAAGAAGGGCGCACGTATCCCGCGCCCCTTCTCTAGATTCACCACTGAAGCAAGATTTTAACTTCACGATTAAAACATACATTTTAAACACAACACAGCTGAATATAAGAGTATCTAGGTGTTCTTACTGGGCTCGCAGGTTCATCGAAGCAGTAACAAACGCTCGCCATTGGATTCTACCCTGAAAGACAGTTTTGTCATGAATATCTACCTCTCGAAGATCGCTTCTAATATTACCCTCAACGACGTAGAGGAAGTGCACCATATGTGGAATGTCATTTAGTTTTTTTTAACTATATATTTTATTTTTGATGCTTTCTACAGGAGAAAAAGAGTAAAATATAAAGAATACAATTACAATGTCTTTTACTATGTGCAATAAAAAAAAAAGTAAATATGCTTTCATATACCTGAACTGTGCTCAAATAAGCAAAACAATACAACTTTTTAGTTTGAATAAAGTGTTCCTAAAGTGGAATACGTTGAATATCTGTCTTGCAAGTATGTATAGTCATATAATTATGTGCAAAAGTCACATATGTACATTTCTTTTTCGCATCCAGAACAGTCAAGGTGACACCAACTGTAACATACAACACACTGGATCCATTGTTCACCTCGAACATCGTCACTGAAACGTCCATCACAGAACAGACAGGACACATCCTCACCGTTGGTTGGTTTGCTCACATTCGGAAATGATAAAACAGAATTGTCACTGTTGTTCATGAAGATAATTTCATCACTAGAATCTGAAGATTCCCTTGAAGGGAATAAACAAATAAACATCTACTGCTAATATAGAATTTTCTAGAGGATGGTGTACTCAAAGTGGAATATTATACTAGTATTCTATTTTAGGGCCACATGGCCATTTTGATTTTTTGTACTATTGCAACATATACTCCCGGAAATAGTGGCTACAACAGATAACCTGTGAAAAATTCCAATTTTTCAAAACACAAGAATCCTTCACAGCTCCTCTCTGCCTACACGATTGATCACGCGCTAATGCATGGGAGCAAACCCGTCCTTGAACTTCCTTTGTCATGCCTTTTAATAGGATTTCCACTCTTCACTAGCAAAATATCAAGGTATTCCGCCTTAAGTACATATTCCACATATGGCGCACTTCCTCTATCGGTCTTCCCAACGGCCTCTTTGCCTCCGGCTTGTATTATTCCTATCATATCGGACCAATCATACGGTGTATGGAGTTCTTCATTATGCAGTCTGCTCTTTTCTCCTGTCGTCTCGTCCCATTTTGCGGCCAGTATATCTTTCTCAAAAGTCAAAACATTTTTAAACACACGCAATTAACAACTACCAAGGTCGTATTGCAACTTTCGCAGCCGTATATTTGATATAATTACACATGTTAATATTCAATTATCGCAATCAATATCGCATACAATATATTCATTTTTTTTTTTTAAAAAACTTCCTACTTGTTTTTTATGTAGTCATCAGTAACAGAGCCGGATTAAGGGGGGTCTAAAGGGGCTTCAGTCTAGGAGCCCCGCCCGTTGTAAATAAGATGCTTTTATGAGTGCAGGGGAAAGATAATAGAGACCCTAACAGAGTCTTTAACCCCGGGCGGGAGTCAATAGCTGTGGGCCTCCAAATATCTTAATCCAGCACTGAACACTAAGGTATATTTATAATGAAGGATACGTGTATGTCGGATACAAACGTACGTATTCAATATTCCTAAAAAAAATATGACAGGTTTTGATGAGTGCCGAATTAAATTTTATTGTTTCTTTAAAATGCTGAACTCATGATCCAGGATGACGGCAGCCCAATTTTGGCAGACCAATAATAATAATAACATGAAGAAAAACAAACTTCATATTCGCTAAAAAAAAAAATCTTCATAGCGACTGAACTTACAACTTTTTTTTGTTCCTTCGTGTGTCACCTCTGAAGGATGGTATTCATTAGCAAACACTTCCGAGACAGAGGTGTGAAAAGAAGCGGGCAAGGTACCAATCAGGGCGTTGTCTGTCGGGCGAAACTGAATAGCATTCTGTAAAACATTATGTAATGAAATTACCTTTTCAGTGCAAATGGAAATAAATAAATAAATGAAGAAGTACTTGAAAAGTTTAATTTCCATTTATTTAAATTTCCATATTCAGCTCACTTATTTGTCTTGATTCCCAAGAATTCCAATTATTACCAGCAAACTTTGTCAGTCTATTTTGTATAGAATCATTTCTTCCAATGCAAACAGACCGTTATTTTGTGATTATATTCCTCCAATGTTCCCTTCTGTTTTCCGTATAGCACAAGACCTCGGGGTGGACGAGAGTTTAGCGCTCTCACTTTCTGTTCACGGGTTTAATTTCCACCGGGATCCATTGAACGGAGTGGTTCGGAGCCCACTTTACTAAAAACTATAGGTCCTGTCCGTAGAAGCTCACCAGTTTGTTTATTACAACCATATAGCACAAAGATATCAATTGTATATCTTGCCTGGGATATCCATGGGACATTCCAGGTCCAGGGGACATCCAGACTTGTGGGACAACGTACATTCAAGTTTCTACATGGATTTTGAAGTGATAACTTGAGGTTCAATTTCTGTCGTGAGGACGAGGCGAGGGCAAGGCTGAGTGAGGTTGAGAGCTATCTTTTGTCGTCAGGGCGAGCACCAACTTCCGTCGCGACGCGAAGGCGTGGATATTGGGTAAAGCGAGGGCGAGGAATGACTTCTGTCGCGGGAAAGAGGTGGAAGATTCCTTCGCGAGGTCGAGCCAAGAGTGAGTGAGGACGCGGGCCAGTTTCCAGTCTTCTGGACAAGGACAGATATTTTTTCTTGTGTGGACAAAGATCAGCTGCTAATCTACTATGGTACACAACGGGTCAATTTCATCCACCTGCGCTGCCTGGAGAATAATTCTAGCACATTCGTGAGTTCATAAGTTTGTACCACTTTGTTCCGATAAAAAGTTTTCTTTTTAAGAGAGATCGGAATCGTGCTTGATAAGATTTCTAGCTTTCGTCTTGAAGTGGCATAAAAGTATAAGGAATTATTATTAGGGTAAAGGGAAAAAAAGGTATTAACCATTATTCGTACACGTGCGCACTAGTGACTCACTTCCGGTCACGTGACAGTAGCCATTTCCTCTTTTCTGGCAGAAAGGGGAGGTTGCGTTTCCTTTTCTACTTTTTTCTCTATGTATTCTTGTATTGCCCCTTTTCTTTCTTTCTATTTTTTTTTCAAAAATTTCCGTCTTCCTTTTGATTGTGATACCATCTGGTAGACAGGTAACAACAACAATACAAAATAAAAAAAAACTATTGAATTCAACGACGCAAAAGGAAAGTGCACAACCCTTAACCAGTTGCACGTGCCATGGAAAAAAAAATCTGAAATCAAACATAGATTTTGTAACGCAAACACGAGATCACAAACCATAATTTTGTATCGTTCCGTATCACGTATTCCGGTATTCATATCGTTGCCCTCTAGTAGCAAAAAAATGCACTACAATATTTTTTAAAAAAACTATTTGAAACTACTTAAGTCTTTCAGAACGTAAACTCAGTAATTTAAAAAAAGTTATTCTTCAAATAAAATTAAAAATACTTTTCAAAGGAGTTTAAAATGTTATTAAAAAAAAAAATTAAGGCTCAATCCAAGTGGGTTTTTTCCTGCACTTTTTATTTTACGTCCATTATTCCAATTTCAGTAGAGGAAAACAGAAATTAACTTTCACAGACCAAAGTTCGTTTCGTCCTTCCATAATGAGTACAATTAGTCTTAAGAAAATATTAATAATAGTAAAATCAGGATTGTGTGCAGACACTTTTGGGACAGAATAATGTCCCAGTACTGTCTGCACATAATCCTGAGTTTACTATTAATCTTTTGTTAAGACTAATTGTACTCATTATTGAAGGACGAAACGAACTTTGGTTTGTGAAAGTTAATTTCTGTTTTCCTCTACTGAAATT